>JADDOH010012484.1:0-33364 GCA_016648135.1 Agrypnia vestita | reverse complement strand
TGAGTATTCATCGATATCCGCAATTTAATGCTATATCGGTAAATATCCGCAATTTAATGCAAGTTGTACACTGAGTATTCATCGATATCCGCAATTTAATGCTATATCGGTAAATCTCCGCAATTTAATGCAAGTTGTACACTGAGTATTCATCGATATCCGCAATTTAATGCTATATCGGTAAATCCCCGCAATTTAATGCAAGTTGTACACTGAGTATTCATCGATATCCGCAATTTAATGCTATATCGGTAAATCTCCGCAATTTAATGCAAGTTGTACCCTGAGTATTCATCGATATCCGCAATTTAATGCTATATCGGTAAATCTCCGCAATTTAATGCAAGTTGTACCCTGAGTATTCATCGATATCCGCAATTTAATGCTATATCCGTAAATCTCCGCAATTTAATGCAAGTTGTACCCTGAGTATTCATCGATATCCGCAATTTAATGCTATATCGGCAAATCTCCGCAATTTAATGCAAGTTGTACCCTGAATATTCATCGATATCCGCAATTTAATGCTATATCGCTAAATCTCCGCAATTTAATGCAAGTTGTACCCTGAGTATTCATCGATATCCGCAATTTAATGCTATATCGGTAAATCTCCGCAATTTAATGCAAGTTGTACACTGAGTATTCATCGATATCCGCAATTTAATGCTATATCGGTAAATCTCCGCAATTTAATGCAAGTTGTACCCTGAGTATTCATCGATATCCGCAATTTAATGCTATATCGGTAAATCTCCGCAATTTAATGCAAGTTGTACACTGAGTATTCATCGATATCCGCAATTTAATGCTATATCGGTAAATCTCCGCAATTTAATGCAAGTTGTACACTGAATATTCATCGATATCCGCAATTTAATGATATATCACATTTAATGCCTAGCTGCAATAAAACTGTTCACCGCACGATACTTTCGGTGATTATCGAAGAACATTTATTTTAATAAGCAGGTAGGTTTGGTTGACAAATATGTACATATGTCACGCCCCTGAAATACTCTCAGAGAAACCTAGATTACCTGAAACGTGAAACAAACAAAATAATACCTACGCTAATCGCGGCCAAATGAGTATACTTGTCTTTACATTTCATTCCATTCTGCTCCCTTATTATTGTAATTAAGTGTAAAAATCCTTAAAATACTCACAGTTTATCTCGTCGCCACATGTAATGTACACTATTGATCAGGTGAATATTAAGTATAAGTAACACTAAGTACACTGATATCGGCTCGTTGCAAGCGTCCACGCGTCTTCCTCTTTCGGCGGTCGGTCGGCCAGTGCCCGCCCCGCGACCCCGCGCGTGCGCTGCTCGAGACGACAGAGACAACTATAATTGTCTATATACTACAACTGCAATTTCTGTTATTATTATTATTATTTCAAGTTATTCACAATTACGAATCATGAGCTTTCTAATTGATTGAATTCATGAGTTTCAAACCTGTCAAACTCAAAAAAACGGCGTTACAATGTTATGCAACAAATGTCGACATTTTGATGTCAAGATGTCAATGTAAACAAATAGCAATATCCCTTAGTTCGGAATACGGCATATTTTTCTTACTATAGTAGGCCATGTAAGCATTGAGGTAAATTTTAACTCTGATGTTAACAATAAGGCATTTAAATTCATTTAAATTCGCGACACGTGCGGGTGTTTTACAGCACTGAATCGTATTCAGGGAATCAATTACTTACCGGCGCGCTGGTCTGCCCTCCTGCTACTCCGCGCACTCCTGCTTGATGTCAGGACACGATATGTCCACATCAGTGTAGAGCTCTTCATCGCTGCTCCCGGCTGTAGACCCTGGCTCGGGCTTGACGGCAGCAATATCTGGGGCGGCGCTGTCCATGCTGTTAGATCCCACACGGGACGATTCGCGAGAAACGTCAAAATGCGTCTGTCCATAAAAGCCAGCAATAGCAGTTTTACGCTGTAGTCCGGCCTACTTATAAATATTAAATGAAAATACAGTTGCCGGCAAACTTCTTGAAATTCTTTGGCGTAGTGGGGGAATGTGCAGAAGACAAAATTTGGGTCTCTTTGGTAGAATGGTACGTGCGCAAACTTCCCCCCACTACGCCGTAAAATTTCAAGATGTTTGCCGGCTACTGTACCCAAATATTTCATTATTAATATTTGGCATCAGCAAAAAAAATAGGAAAATGAATATGAGCGTGATTTAAAAAAAAACAGGCAATACGAAAAAAATTCCTGAAAAATTCATAGATCGATAAATTTAACATAGCAAACAAAAATTAAAAACAAAAACATATAGAAATATTTAATCTGAAAATAAAACGGATCTGTGATTCCCTTGATAGAGTATACATCGATGTCGCCGCTGGCGATAATAATATTCACCACGGATGGCTGTATCATAGTATCTTCGAATATTTGAGATAAGAAAAATAAAAAACATAGGTATACACAACATTTAAAATTTTGATGATTTAAAGATGTTCGTACGGTGGAATTGGTGAACGTTGCATTGTTAAAAGGAATCGCTTATGCCAGCTTGTACAGGTCATAAGCCCTATGGCCACCCTATATAAACATTCATACATATTTTTCGATATAAATAGCTTCGTCTCTGTGAGACTTCATTTAAAATTTACTTAAGTAGACCTTGAGATGAAAACCTCAAAGGTCCTCGTTTATGCAAAACTTTTTTATGTCAATTTTCGGTTGTTCTTCACGTTCTTCACAAAATCCTGAGAGATTTGTTTCCACGCCTGGAACAGACACTGACACTGCTATATAAGCGATACATTCGGATATCAAAGGCAGTTCGTCCCTGGGTCTCGAGACACGCGGTAGCGCTACTCGAGCCTTCACCTCGAGCCACGCTCCTCCAACACAACCTGCAAAGCCAGCACCATTATCACCATCATCGACAGCACCACGCTACCCACTCTGCGACTGCCATCAACCTCATCCTCATCCACGCTTCGCGGACCACACAACACCTACATGACACCAGCTGTTCACCGTGACGTCACACACCGCGCTCTGCTGTCTATAAACACCTTCAGCGGCCCACGCACGGCGCGCCGCTGTTCCACTAACGTCAGGCCTTATCAGCTAAGGCACAGAGAGAACTGCATATCCGACTACTCCATTGTAATTTTCACATTAGATGAGGTAGAAGTAGATGGGTGATTGGTGAAGTTTTGGAAGTGAGGATTAGTTGATTGTAGAAAAGTGGAGTGAAAGTACTCGGAAAATGTATTACAGATATCTATACCAGTACGTACTAGCGTGTTACCTAATACAAGATTTTTAGGTATAATGTAAGATTTACATTTGGCCTTTATATAAGCCCAAATTTTTTTGGTGAGTTTTCAATGGCATTTTCTACGAAGGTAATGTAAGTATTATTTATTTATTTATTTATTTTATTCTAAATTATTTATTACATAGAAAGGGTAAAGGCAGTTGCTTAACTAAACTAGACTGTTCTAAATCAACTACCTGTACTTTTTTTGAAATTTAGTTAATATTTAGTGTATAATAAGTGTGTAATAACTGTATGAAATTTTATTAAGTTAATAATTAGTGTATAATCAGTATGTAATAAGTGTGCACTTAATCAATTCGCTTCAGATTGAGATAAAATCAAAACATATTACATATAATTCACATCACATATAGAAAAATAAAAAATAAAATCATATTTAGAGAAGGTATTTCAATTATGAGAAGCATTTACAAGATGGTCAACTCTGTCGCGTAATAGTTTGAAAGTCATTTAGTTAGAATGATTGCCATAATTCTTGTATTTCGTTAGGTATATATCTTTTCGACGATCGTTCCGAAATTCAAGCGAAATTTAGCGGTGACGGCACTTTTTCATTTTCTTGCATTTTACACCACATTTTTCCATGAAAAGATACCAAATTAAAATGTATTCATTAAGTTTCATATATTTTAAGAACATATATATATTTTTTAATTTCACTTACATAATTATTTAACCTCGAAATAAATTTATTATTTTAGAATCTGTGAAAGTCGCTTCACTTTGTAGGTTCGTTTGGTTTTATAAAGATGGCAACATACCTTTTTTTAGATAATATTAAAAAATGAAGTATTATATTTTGCTAGTACGAGATGTTCTAAAATCGATTAAACAATTTTCTTATAATGTATATTCTCAAACAGACTGTTTAGAAAAATTGACATAGTTTTTTTTAAGCACTTTTTATATGGGTGACAATCATGTCACATTACTAGATCAAAAGTCTGGATACTATTTTATATAAATAATAATACAAAATATATAAACATTATTACAAAAGCTTAATTAAAGCTATTTATACTGGAAGCCACCCACCATCATAATATGTCCACCATCATTTAACAAAATTTTCTGGTGATGCCAAATATTAGGTCCTTACATATGAAATTGGCGTTTTGCCGTACTGGCAAATTTGATCTCAAATATCTTCTCTTTGGTTAGGAATTCCAAATCCAAATTTATACAGCTATTTACTCATTTATTTGTGTTTTGAAAATTATAATTCATTTGTTTTTTCCTCAATTGTTTTTTTCTTTGCGTCACTCAGTTTACAAAATGAAAAACTTGAAATATCGCGTTATTTACGAGTACGAGTTCCACCGTGGCACCAGTGCTGCAGAAACGGCTCGAAGGATTAATGATGTGTATGGCGACGGTGCCGCAAAAGAAAACACAGTGCGTTTTTGGTTCCAACGTTTTCGTTCTGGAAATTTCGACCTGCAGAACAAGCCCCGTGGACGGCCGGAGACCAAAGTTGATAATGAAGAATTGAAGGCTATTGTGGAAGCGGATCCATCGCAAACCACATCCGAGTTAGCTGCAGGCTGCGGTGTTAGTGATAAAACTGTTTTAATCCACTTGAAGCAAATTGGTAAGGTGAAAAAGCTTGAAAGGTGGGTACCTCACGAATTGAGTGAAGCAAATCAACAAACGCGCGTTGACTGCTGCGTTGCATTACTCAACCGGCACAATAATGAAGGGATTTTAAATCGAATCATTACCTGTGATGAAAAGTGGATCCTGTACGATAATCGGAAGCGCTCATCGCAATGGCTGAACCCTGCCGAACCAGCCAAACCATGCCCCAAGCGAAAATTGACTCCAAAAAAGTTACTTGTGAGCGTTTGGTGGACTAGTGCTGGTGTCGTTCACTACAGCTTTCTTAAATCTGGCCAGACGATTACGGCAGATGTCTATTGTCAGCAACTGCAAACCATGATGGAAAAGCTAGCTGCTAAACAACCGAGGCTGGTTAATCGCTCTAGGCCACTGCTGCTTCATGATAACGCTAGACCACACACTGCACAACAGACGGCTACCAAATTAGAGGAGCTTCAATTGGAATGTCTAAGACATCCACCGTACTCTCCGGACCTTGCCCCAACAGATTACCATTTTTTTCGAAATTTGGATAACTTCTTGCAAAGGAAAAAATTCAACTCCGATGGGGCAGTCCAAACTGCCTTCAAAGATTTTATTGATTCCCGTCCGAATGGTTTTTTTAGTAAAGGGATCGATGAACTACCTATGAGATGGCAAAAGTGCATAGATAGCAATGGTACATACTTTGATTAAATAAATATATTATAATAAAAAAAAATCGGCTTTATGTTCCTCCCATACTAAACGCCAATTTCATATGTAAGGACCTAATATTAATAAAGAAATATCGAGGCTTTTTCATTTAAACCTTACACGTAGGGCCGGACTATAGAGAAAAATTATAATTAGTCTATGGTGTACCTGGCTTCTATGGACAATGGACAGACATTTTGACATTGCTCGCGAATTGTTCCTTGTGAGATCTAACAGCATGGACAGCGCCGCCCCAGATATTGCCGCTGTCAAGCCCGAGCCAGGGTCTGCAGCCGGGAGCGGTGATGAGGCTCTCTACACTGATGTGGACATATCCTGTCTTAACATCAAGCAAGAGTTCTCGGAGTACTCCAGGAAGGCCGACCAGCGCGCCGGTAAGTATTAATCGCCTTATTCTTTTAAGACATTTTAATAATGGGGACAAATAATTGGGACAAATTTGTTTATGCCCGCAACATTTGCAGTTTTATATAAGACCATTGGGACATGGTCTTATTCATGTGACAGGTTGAGTGAGGGAAATGTGGGGTACTAGGGATTTATCATCACTTTTCATTGTAAACACATGACGGAAAGCATAAATTGCATTTTGTGTTTCTTTGTCTATATAGACTGGTCCAGTTTCAGTTTTCATTTTGAAGTAGTTGTTCGGTAATGGCATATAACCATTGCGTATGCAACATTTTGTTACAAGTACACGGATTGGGCTGAATTATAGATCGCTGGCTCCATAACAGATACTTTTGCGTAGTTGAGTGTCCTCATTTCCAAATGAAACAGAATTGACTCAAATAGTTATTACGCCAAAAAGTTTCCCTAATTTCATCATACATTTTTACATTTAGAAGTCTTTATCAAGGCCAAGGTGTAAATCATAGATTATATTTAATTGAAGAGAATTTTATTTAATGAATAATCCCAAATGTTCACGTGAATCATAGACAATAAAATACTTGATGATTACTGAATTACCAAAATCTGTGTATTCTGATAATAGGCATGATTTTTGGTGGTTCGAGTGCCATAATTTGATAAATATACATTTAATTTAGTAGTGTCGAACAAATTAAAAAATTGTTACGTTTCCGTCTCGATATTAAATTAGCAAAGGTATTTTGGTTTAGATTACGTTTGATTATTTTAGTTTAGGATTTTTTTTGGTTAAATAAAATATAATAGCTTAAGTTTGGTTTGCTTAGGTTAGTATTGTTTTAGTTAGTAAAATAAGGTAGCTTTGGTTTATTATAATAGTTTTTTTTACTCTCTTTCTTTTAACTCGTAGCGACTGCGGTTTGTTGTCTGCCGGAAAAACTTTGGATCGATTTTTAACCCTTTTCCCGTGATCCAATCGAGCTGAAACTTTGCAGGCAGACTCATGGCGACAATAAAATGATCTAACGTGTTTTCGTTTAAATTTTTTTAATAATTATAGCATAATTTTGGTGTTTTCGAAATTTTAATGTTTTTTTTTTTAAATTGGAATCAATACAAATGAGTAATGACCCCACGCGTGCAGCAGGCACGAAACCTGATTCAATCAGAAAGGGAGTATAATAAAAACTTGGATTTTATGGGTTAATTTTTCTATTATGAATAAATCAGTTGGCAACAATGAGGGCGGCCGAGCCGACGCTTGGGCGAACGAAACTCTGTATAACGATCTGCTGACCACAGACATTATTTGGGCTTAGTGGGGGTGTAAATAAAAGTGGAATGCACAGCACAAGAGTCGCAACATGGATACCGCTTAGGAGCTTGGCTAGAATCCTCGAAAAAAATTTCGTAACATCACAGAGGGTAGCAGTGTGGCTTACAACGGATCAGCTATTCACCGTCCAGCTACCGCAAAGTCACGGGAGTTTGCTAAGCCGATACACACACAGCAATTCTAGATTTAGACGAGGCATACAGTTGTACAGCTGTAGTTTACCAAATAGATGCAACTGTATATGTCTTGAAAAAGCATGTGATATAAAATACCTAGGAATTATTATTGACAACAAACTCAGTTGGCAGGGACACATACAAGATCTCTCTAATAAGGTTAGGAAAACGGGATGCATATATAGAAGTCTGAGAAATGTGGTAGATATTGTATCCCTCAGGACTATATATTGTTCCATCACTCAATCCCTATTATCCTATGGCGTAATTGGATGGGGAGGGTGTGTCAAATCAGTCATGGATCCGCTGACAAAATCACAAAAATGCGTCATGCGTGTAATCACCAAGAAATCGAGAATGTTTCCTTCAGATGACTTGTTTGGAATATTTAACTTTCTTGACCCGAGACAATTATACTTTAAAACCATACTTATAAAATTCCACAAGGACAAGGTAAATTTTAATCGTACACAACAAACACGGGTTACAAGACTGGCAAATTCAATTAATTTTGAGGTACCTAAAAGGAAAACGTCTTTTGGGCAAAGACAATTTAATTTCACTGCCCTGCTTGTTTTTAACAAGTTACCTAATGAAACTAAAGAAATAACTCTACACAAACCTTTTAAACATCATATTAATAAGTTTATAAAAATACCAGGTAGAAGGTATGCTGAAGAAGTGATCCGCCCTTGACCTCTGAATTGGCAAAAACTGATTTATATAATTTAAAGTATACTTTAATATAATATTTATTTTTGTAACTACTTAAATTCTTATCTTGATTTTGTATGTATATTTTCTTTTCTTTTTGATTTAGATTCTTTAATTGTCATTTTTTATTACTACATAAATACCATATGAGAATAACTGCCACAGAACAGGTTTTTACCTAGTGTGGGAGTTATTAGTATCTTATATTGTAAATGTAAATAAACAATTAATAAATAAATAAATAAAAATAAAAAACATGATAGAGTACCACGTCAATTACTATTGAGTGTTCTGCAGGAATGTGGTATAGACGGCAATCTAGTAGAACCGATCGAAGCCTTGTACAAGGAAAGCAAATGTTGTGTCTGAATAGCAGGTCGAAAGTCCAGCGAATTTGCCATCGAAACAGGGGAAATAATCAATTATATAATAGTAATGTACATGTAAGGTCAAAAAATTGACGTCAATGTACTAAGCTGCCGTGGCGAAACTGGATAACGCGCCACTCCCGGACAGGGTGGAGGTGCTGTATTCGAATCCCGGTAGAAGCATAAACATATTTTCGTTGATTTGAATTTTATGAATGTCTTTTTCTAATTGATTCATATATTTCCTTAATATAGATATATAATATATGTGTATCATTTTCACACACGTCTACTAAGTTCTTCATCCAAGGACAAATTAATAAATACCGGGACTGTCCCGCCAAAATGGGGATATCTTGCCACGTTATATATACATAGAGATACAATATGAGGTATACTAAATGTGGAATATTACTCCAATTTTTTCAAGTGCAAATATCCCGGATGTTTTATTTCATAACATTTTTCTCTTGTCAATTGTTCACCTCCTTTCCTCCTGTGATTGAATGTCTCTTTTATGTCAAAATGTATGATAACATATTCAAAATTTCAAGATGTAAAAAAACTATTTTAATACTTGTCTTCTAATCAATTTTATTTTATTTTTTAAATGTGAGGACTTTCACTATACCGGGATGGTTATCCTTGAACTAGTTAAATGTAGATATCATTTTGTAAAGATATTGCAGTACTTTTTAAAAATATTATTATTTACGCAGCAGCTGAAAGTAGAATGGACAGCGCCGCCCCAGATGTTGCTGCCGTCAAGCCCGAGCCAGGGTCTGCAGCCGGGGGCGGCGGTGAAGAGCTCTACACTGATGTGGACATATCCTGTCCTGACATCAAGCAGGAGTGCTCGAAGTACTCCAGGAGGGCCGACCAGCGCACCGGTAAATAAATATGAGGAATTTATCTCGGCATAGACTGAGTGGCCTGATTTAAAAAAATCCATTTAAAAAATAAAACAATTGATGCAGTCATTAACTACTACAATAATCTACCTATCGGGATACGCCGCATCAATAAAATTTCAGAACAAATTAAAAAATTAAAACACTCCTAAAAACAACTTAAATTCATTAATCGTTTAAACATACAGCTTTTTTCAAAATACTATAATATTATTCATTATCAAATTTTTATTTCCACCCGTATTAACATACGTGCCTGTATACAAAATAAGAACTGAGGCTCACTTATCAGACTCAAGAGCTTCTCTTCACTGATGAGGTCTACACGACTAACGAAGTATTAAAAAAAAAGTCAAATAAAAATGTAAGATTTGTATTTATAGCTTATATTAAATTCGATAAAAAATGTTGCAAGAATTAAAAATGTTTAAAGATTGAAATTTCCACCATAGTTCTTGAAATTTGATTAATTGAATTAATTCATAAAATTTTCGTTTGTCTAAGGTTCATGCCTTAAATTTCAACAAAATGATTTAGAAGTCAAAATTATTTCTTGGGATTATGAATCGGTTGTTCGTCGCAGAATAATAATTTAGAATCAAACATATAATAATAATTTTGATTTCTTGTAGCCGCGTTTTGTGGTCCTCCTTTTGCGCAAGAATGTTGAGATATATTTTCTGGTATCGCGTTCAAGAGAGCAAAATTCACAAGTAGATACTTCCATATTCTTGAGTTTGTCCAAAACCAATACATTTAAAAAGCATTGCACTCACACAATTAATAGACACTCATCTAGAACTAAAATTCGTCCAGATTTTCCATGTGTTTGGTAGGACCTGAAAAACAATTTTTACCAAAGGACTCGGTTCCTTTTTTATATTTAATTATTCAGACAGCTGTAAGGATTTATTCTGAGGCTTTAATTAATCATTTACTTCATCTTCGGTCACTCCTTGTATTACTTCTTTGAAAACTATAAGTGTGTTTTTTTGTATCCATCTTCTGCACAGAGCTCGCTATTTTTTAGATTTGTGCTTTTGGTACATTTTTGTTGTCCTTTGATTTAAATTGCACAGTGACTAACTTCTTTGATGATTTCGTGAACCCATCAATTCCTATTCCCAAGGTCTTTAGTTTAATATTTGGGTTATCACTTGATTTAGTTAAGTCTTTAGATTCTATAACTAGATTTTGCATGTTCTGTGGGATTGATTTTAGAGCTGTGGCATAGATCAAGCAATTTTCACGTGTAGATATTATGTTATTTCAATTTGTTTCCAGAAAGTTCCTTGAAGGAATCTACATTACTACTGTCTATTCCTTTTAAATACCCTTCAATTTTAGATTAGCTTAGGTTAGGTTAGGTAACAGCCAAATGGTACATTTTGGTACATCATTTGGCTGTTCATCCCCTGTAACGAATTGGATAATATTGCATTTCATGTCATTAAGGGACCCGATGACAATGTCTCTAATTGTTCATCATACGTCATTAGACTCACTGAGGGCGGTTAGCGCATCCTCGTACGCTTTCTGACGGCATTAAATTAAGCTGGTACAGTCGCAGTTGAAATAGTCGGAGTGACGGCATATTCTTCATATTAATTAGCCCATTATCACTTATATTATCATCACTCCCACTAATATTGTATCACTCAACAAAAGTGCTTATCATTGTGAATATGCTTAGTAGAAATTGTAGATATCATTTTGTGAAGAGATTACAGTATTTTTTAAATAATGTTTCTAACGCAGCAGACGGCAGTAGCAGCATGGCCAGCGCCGCCCCAGATATTGCTGCCGTCAAGCCCGAGCCAGGGTCTGCAGCCGGGAGCGGCGAGGAAAAGCTCTACACTGATGTGGACATATCGTATCCTGGCATAAAGCAGGAGTGCTCAGAGAAATCCAGGAGGGCCGACCAACGCGCCGGTTAGTATTTATGCGAAACATGCCGCCACTCCGAATTTTTCGAAGAAACGTACCCTAATTTGAGTTGAGTGCCCTAATTTCAAAATGAATCTATTTAATAAATAAAACATTTGCTACAATTGCAAGTATTAGAAATGTTAAAATTTTGAAATTTTCACGATATATCTTGACATTTGAGACGCTCTATCTAATAGACAGATCTGGTTTACGAAAATCATTGATAAAAGAGACACATAATTATTTTCATAATTATGTTTTTTCGTCATATTTTATTGTTTTATAAGTGAATACTAACTCAAATTTGCAAAAGTAATATATTTTTGGATTAGATTTTTTACCATTATTAATTAATGGTATTTTAAAAAACACGCCTTTGGCAAAATCCACGCATTAATTATGTCATAAATTTTCTCCTGTCTAAGGCCTTACTTTGCAATAAAAGAATTTAGATGTTAAATTTATTGGGATTACGAATCGGTTGTTTGATCACAGAGTAAAAGTTAAAAGAAAAGCATAGAGTTTTGCGTTTTCCACCAATCAAAACATGCGTTTTCGTAAAAATCTGTGTTTTTGCTTAGCTCTTATTTTATTTACTGATCGAACAACCGACCCCAAGGAAGGTTATCCGTTAAGCTTGAAAAACGCTATAGCGTTGTTGGAAAACATATCACATGTCCTGTAGGACGAATTGTAATAGTAACCTGTTACTCAATTTTTCATTAAACGAACTCTGTATAAATATTCAATCATGTATTTGCAAAATGGTTCGAAGTGAAATTTCGTTACCTCAGAATATAACAATTTTACGATTACTCGATAAAGCACACCTCAACAAAATTGTGATTGATCAAATAAACATGGCCGATGATGTAAAAATTTGTATTTCTTTATTGAAAAAGGATACCTTTTCATGTATGATGAGAAAGTATGAATATTTAAAATAATATTCTGAAAGTTTTTAATTGAATATAATGAATTTTATATTTGTTTTTATAACTTTAATACGAAGTGATAAGAATTTACATATATTTGTCGTCACCAATTATTAAAAATTTAAAAATAACTTTATTTTTCAGATGATCTTCGTGGTAGTGACATTCTGCAAATTGAAACTCTTAGCTCAAGGAATATTTACGATAGCCTTTTCTCCTGCTCTCAATGTAGTTATACTTGTAAGAAAAAATCTGATTTAAAAAGACATGAGTTTATACACTCTGGAGAGAAACCTTTTTCTTGCTCTCAATGTAGTTATGTTTGTTCGCGGAAATCATGTTTAAAAAGACATGAGCTAACACATTCTGGGAACAAACCTTTCTCGTGCTCTCAATGTGATTACACTTTCGCTGAGCAAAAAAACTTAAAGAGACATTTTCTGAAACACACTGCAGAAAAAACTTTTTTTTGTTCACAATGTGATTATACTTGTTATCAGAAATATGACTTAAAAATCCACGAGAGAAAACATATCGGAGACAGACCTTTTTCGTGCTCTCAATGTAGTTATACTTTTACAAAAAAATCGTGTTTAAAAACACACCAACTTACACACTCTGAAGATAAACCTTTCTCGTGCTCTCGGTGTAATTACACTTGTCGTACGCTACAAAACCTACAGAGTCACACTTTTACACACACTGGAGAGAAACCTTTTTCGTGCTCTCAATGTAGTTATGCCTGTTCGCAGAAATCAAGTTTAAAAAGCCACGAGCTAACACATTCTGGAGAGAAACCTTTCTCTTGTTCGCAGTGTCCATATACAAGTTCGAAGAAATCTAGCTTGAAAAGCCACGAGCGAACACATACCGGAGAAAAATGTTTTTCTTGCACTCAATGTAGTTATTCTTGCTCTCACAAATCAAGCTTAAAGAGACACGAGAGAATTAAACACACTGCGGATAGACCCTTTTCGTGCTCTCAATGTAGTTATGCTAGTGCGTTAAAATCAGATCTTAAAAACCACGAGCTTACACATTCTGCAGAGAAACCATTTTCATGCTCTCAATGTAATTATGTTTGCAAGCAAAAATCTCGGTTAAAAATTCACGAGTTCACACACTCCGGTGCCAAACCTTTCTCTTGCTCTCAATGTAATTACACTAGCTCTCAGCTCCAATACTTAAAGAGACACGTTCTTACGCACCTTGGAGAAAAACCTTTTTCATGCTCGCAATGTAGCTATACCTCTACGCAAAAAGCGAATTTAAAATGTCACGAGCTCAAACACTCTGGAAAAATAACTAAAGAGAAACCTTTCTCATGTCCGCATTGTGAATATGTTTGTACTAATAAAGCTGATTTAAATAAGCACTCGCTTATACACACTGGAGAGAAACCATTTGCTTGCTCTCAATGTAGTTTTGCTTGTAGGCAAAGATCAGCTTTAACATTACACGAGCGAACACACTCTGGTGACAAACCTTACTCCTGCTCTCAATGTGATTACACTTGCTCTCGGCTTGGATACTTAAAGAGACATTTTCTGATACACTCTGGAGAAAAACCATTCTCTTGTTCTCAATGCAATTATACTTGTTCGCAGAAAT
The DNA here is from genome assembly GCA_016648135.1 of Agrypnia vestita. Taxonomy (NCBI): domain Eukaryota; kingdom Metazoa; phylum Arthropoda; class Insecta; order Trichoptera; family Phryganeidae; genus Agrypnia; species Agrypnia vestita. The sequence continues at coordinate 19,370 of JADDOH010012484.1, read as the reverse complement.
ACAGCTTGAAAATCCACTGGCGAACACATACCGGAGAAAAATGTTTTTCTTGCGCACAATGTAATTATTCTTGCTCTCACAAATCAAACTTGAGGATACACATGTTTAAGCATATTGGCGTGAAACCCTTCTCCTGCTCTGAATGTAGTTATTCTTTTTGTCAACGTTCACAGTTAAAGAAGCACCTGCTTATACATACTCGACAAAAGACTTTCTCGTGCTCTCATTGTACTTATACTTGTTACCTGAAATCTAACATAAAGAAACACCTGTTTACACACACCTTATAGAAATCTCCTGGTCTGAATGGTATTTTTTTAACCTGATTACTTACCCGCATATATATTTACCAGGTTGCTCAAACAGTGTCAAGGTTTTTTCCAGAAATCTGCAGAGTTATATTTTTAATAAAAGGGTTTCTTTGGGTTGCTATGTATTTTACAATGTTACCAGAACCCCAAGGCTGAAAATCTCGGCAATTTACAGTAAAGATCCTTAGGGGTCGTAAGAGCCATTCACTACCGAAATGTATAGAAAAGTAAGTTCTGTTGGACCATGCGTCCAAAGATCGATAACTTTCTCACAACCAATGTTCAGAGCCAAAGTAGTGTGTGCCGAACCACATCCTGTGTGACTTGCTTTAACCCATTATACACCTAAGTACTCTTATTTTATTGAACAGTACAGAATAAGCATACGTATTCATAATATAATTAAACGTTATTAATGTTTGTTATAATATAAAAGATTTTCCCTGTCTTCTTAGCTAGGCCGAGGCCTGTGGTTAAGAAGACAGGCCCATCCGTTGAGTCCAAACCATGACACTTATTCAATTCAATTCATTAATAATCTATCGATGTAACACACATAAATTGTACAAAATTAGAAATCAAATAAATATGTAAAAGAGTCCCTATATTTAAAAAAAACGACCTAGACAAAGAATATTTTGTCTAATGCTTAAGTCCTTTATTTATATTTGAAAAAAAGAGAAAATAGTTGGAAACAGAAAAAAGATACATTAAAAGGAGAAAATATACATTAATTAGTTATTTAAGAGTACAATACAGAATATTTTCATTTCATGTGATCATTTCAATAAATGTGCGCTCAATTTCATTTTTGCCAATATCCGACAACTAGCTCTTAAGATATCGTTTAAGTTTACCGATACTGAAATTCTTTGCTGTATTTGGTAAAATGAAGAAAGTATTTGGTAAAAGAAAGGAAGTATTTGGTAAATAAACTCTGGAAAAGATGTGAAGAAATCTAGCCCATTATGTACATAAGCGTTATTGTATTTAGTCTCAGACTAAATACAATAAGGCTTATGTTATAAAAACTAAAAATCTTAATAAAAAATATTTAAAACTCAAGTGTAATCTTTGTCAGTGAAATCTTTGCTATAATATTGACAATTTTATATCTCTGCACTTGTTCTTATATTTATCACGTATGCATTTGCTTCTGTGTATTAGAAACATTACATGTGTATCTGAATAATCTCACAAATCGTTGTATAATAAATCAAGAAAAAAATAAAGGCATCTTAAAAACATATACTTACATTACCATGGAGTCATCATTCTGTTGGATGATTCAAGGTGTGCATTTTTTAGTTTATCTGTTTATTTTACCCAGGCTTCAAATTTTAAATGTGTACAATGTTATCATTGTATATACAATTTGGTTATAATGCAAGTATAAATGTGGAAAAATTAACTATTGTACTTATTCCTGGAAATCAAACACATCCCTTCCCTCGCCGCGCAGTGCCGCAGGTCGACCAGGCCCATTGAGTATGAAAGTATGGTATCAACCATGTTCACACATGTCTCCTAAGTTCTCCATTCAAAGAGTCAAAATAATAAATGAAAGTCAATATTTTCATTGCAACGAAAGAAATATTGACATTTGACAGATGTCCTGACGTTTCTCCTGCACCGTTTTCTTTTAGTGCCGGGATAACAGTCAGCGTTATAACAATCTCGTTATTTTAGGCCAGTGTCATAGTGCGTGTCTCTTCCGTCGCTTAAAAGCGACAAAGGAAATGTGTCGACCGATCATTCGTGCAGTGTGTTTGGTAAGGACATTTTTTTTTACGATTCACAAACAATGAAAAACACAACATGATACAGGTAATATAATTAGTTAAAATAATTTTCATCACTTAAATGTGAACACAGCAAACAGAGATGAAAAGTAAAGGCTAAAATATCCACAAGAAAAAACAGAAAAATGTGATTTTATAGAGCGAGCTTGAACAGAGTGAGATTGAAAAACTAAAGAGCTAATTTTGGAAATTTGGCAATAGTTCTCTTGTGTTCATGGAAACTCTCATGAAATATGTCAATGAAGGCGAAGAATTATTTTCTATTGTGTTGTATGATCTCAACATTCTAGATAAAGAGTTAAAGTGGCACATATTTTTATTGAAAATTAATAGAAAAAATGCAGGTGTTATATATACCTACATCCTAAGTCGGAACATTCAAAGTTACGTTTTCAACACAAGATTCTGAATCAATATTACCATGAATTATATTATCTATATAGGTATATTAGGTCAGCAATTGTCTACATGAAAATATTCTAAACACTCTTGATAGGATTTTAAAGTGCTGGCCAGATTACACTTAAATGTAAGCAAGCGAAGAAATTTTTGCTGATTTTTGAATGATTGTATCATATTTTTGTAAGTTATACCTATAATGAGGTGACCCAAATGTCTTTCGAGATTTTTCTTTGATCCTATTAAAGTGATTACATAATGAATGTAAAGCGTAAATCAAGTGTAATTCCAACAGAGTTAAGCCCAGTGCCATTATTAGAGTACGCTACATTATTTACGATTATTTTTCTAGTAAACGAGATCCTAAAACATTTATGTAGGTAATCAATATATATATATGTGGAGAATACGCAGCACTGGGCGAACAGCTGGAAACGTCAGTTGACGCGTAGCCGTACGTGGAGACCCGGTCGCGACTAGAAGCGTTATCTGCTTAAACCATTTTTCTGCAATTACTGTTGTATTTAAATATATCTGCAAATGTGCGATTGATTCCACATATATATAAAAAGAAACCCGTGTTTCCCTATCCGCCAAGTTTTCTCCACAACCACCCACTGGTGGTTATGGTGGTGGATAGCCCTTGGTGTCACATCGAAAATATGCGAGTTTGGTGGGGGTGGCTGTGTGTGGGTGGGAGTGGGTAACGAAAATGTGCTTTCTAGCGCATTGTTTTGTTATGGGAAGGCCGCAAATGCTTTAGATTATTTCAAAATAGGCCTTCTAACTCCGGAACCTTCTAGACTCACCGACTGTGTCGGTGAGTCTAGAAGGTTCCGGAAAAACCCGCTCTAGGAAGTTCTGGAAGGAGAAGGTTCGCGAAAGTTCTATGACGATGCAAATAGTGTACTAAAAATCTACACAGCTAGTACTAAAATACAGGATTAAAAGTCCACGCATTCATAGTAGTCACGGACATAAACAGTAAGCTGGAGGAACGACAGTCGAGATGGTACGGGCACATGAGTCGGAGACCACCGGGCCACACGGTGAAGTAGGCAATGTCTGTGGAACTTAATGTACAGTCTCAATGTTCCAAAATACTTGAGAGAAACGGCCTGGATGAAAGCTATACGACCCCAACCGCCTAGTAGGCAATGAGTAGCGAGGAAGCAGAAAGAAGAAGGGTTAATGTAGTGGTAGTTCAATGTTCCACACAGAATAAGTCATCTTGGAAAAAATAGATATTAAGCCCAATCATATGTCAAAATGACGTGCAAAAATAAAAATTAATGTAATTCAGTATATTTTACTACATCTACTACTTGCTATTTTTATCCGGTTTATTTAAATTAGACTAGGGAAATAAAAAGCGATGGTATCGATTTTTTTATTCAAACCTCTGTTAATTATAAGGAAACATACAAAAATTGAGATCCTCTCGGATTTTTCATATACCTAATTTTATATTTTTTTTAAAAACATTTATTTTTTATTTTACAATAAACTAATCAACTCTTGATAATTGTAAAATAGTCTGTTAGTATTATTCAGACTTTATAACCAGCTTTGACAGAAATCAACATTGTGTTCGCCGCATATGGCTTTTTGCTTTTAAAAGACTGTTTTTGTTCATTCGCTTATTTTTATAGGTAGGTACAATACCTACAGTAGCCACGTTTCTTTGGTTCTGCCTCATCACCGGTGGTCTCTGTAAACTGGTCTGTGACATAATTTGAAGTTAAACTTTAATTAAAACACGCTCAAGCTTGATTAAACACTCTTTTATTTTACAGCAACTGTCTTTTGTGAACAAAATTATTGTTGTTACATATTACATATATTCATAGACACGAATATGAGTGTATCTTAAACCAACACACCTCCTTACATTTATATTTGTCAACCAACACTCCATTGCTTTATGAATCATATTTCTCTAAATTTAAAGAACTTAAGTTTTCCTAAAGATTTGGTTAAAATATCAGCAGCATTATTTTCAGAATCTACTTTGATAATTTCAATAATTCCATCCTTTAAACTACCTATCATGAATAAAATGATAATGTACTTCAATGTGCTTAGAATTTTTTGTAAAATTTCCATATTTAGCAATAGCTAAGGCTCCTGAATTATCCTCATAAATCTTAACAGATATACTTATTTCAAGGAAAACATCATTAAATATACTAAGTAAAAGGTTTATCTCAGTTAAAGCTTCCGATAAAGCTACGTATTCAGCAAACATAGATGATTTAGTTACACTATTTTGTTTTTTTGATTTCCAATATGTAGCATTTCCAAATAATCTAACAACAAATCCTGTAGTAGATTTTCTGTCTACAATATTCCCTGCCCAGTCGGCATCGACAAAGTAATCTATAATTTCAGCTGTACAATTTGGATAGTATATTAACATACCAAAAATCTATAATTTCAGCTGAACGATTTTGATAGTATATTAACGTAAGATTTTTTGTTAAACACAAATATTTTAGAACTCTTAGTGCATATTTGAAATGTGTTTCATAAAAACAATTTTGAAATCTACTTAAATAATTTACACTAAAAGATATGTCCAGTCTCGTAGCAGAACTAATATACAACAGTGTACCAATTAAATTTCTATATTTAACGTCCTCGTTCAAATTTTTCCAGTTTGAGATACATTTCCATTGGTGTTTTATAAAGTTTTGAGATTTCAATTTTGTATCGTCTAGCTAGTGAGTCTATGGCCCGAATACAGAGTCAATACTTATACGATTTTAAGGTTTAAGGGACCACTCGAAAACGTAATTTGTAGTCAGAGTCAAATCTATATTCGTTATGACGTCACACACCTCGACAAACGAAAGGAATCTGTCCACCTTACAATTGGGTATGAAATTTCTATGGTTCTTCATTTCACAGTCAATGCTTAGCGGTGCGCATGCGCATTATTGACATTATTGTAAGGAAACCGGCCAAGTATCTACTATTTTTGACAGTTGTTGAAAGCTGCTCGATACCTTCCTTTAAATTTTACTGAAGTTGAATTTATTATAATGATGGCGAATTTTGACCTGTTGGACGGTAGTTTTACGGAGTATTATGTTCAATACCTCGATGAAATAGATAGGATGAATAGGCCGGTAGCAATACGACGGTATTTGCGGGATTTTGAGAATCCCGTTGAATTTTACAGTTCTCAAAATTTTAAAATGAGGTTTCGGCTGGAAAAGTCGACAGTGATGGAAACAGTAATGCCATTATTGTTTCCAAATCACAGTGTTATTACCAATCGAGGCCTGCCGATTCCTCCCATCATACAAATTGCGGTAGCGCTGCGTTTTTTTGTGACGGGAAATTTTCAGGTAAATACGGGGAATTAATATTTTATAGATGTCTCACAGACACGAAATTATATTTTTATGGGGAAGTAGGTATGGAAGTCTTTGGATGTTCATAGGGCTTACGACCTATCGTACGGCTAGCTTGAATGATCACTTTACACAATGTAACATTCACTATTTCCACCCATGATAGAATACCATGTTTATTAAATCTAATCAATAGTATATTGATTGATTGATGTCACTGTGACAAAAAATCCAGTACTGTTCTTAAAATTTGGACAAACTCAAAATATGGGGACTTCAGAAACAAAACAACACAATCTTTAAAGTATTTTATCGGCAATTATCTATAACATATTTTTTCAGACTGTAAGCCGCAATAAGCCAGCCAACTTCTTGCAGAATCGTGCGAACCATTTCCCGTCAATTGGCACAGCAAGTCAAAAATTTTGTTAAATTCCCTCGGTCGTCCCAGGTCCTATGTGAAAACCGAGGGCTATTTTATCAAAAAGCGCGATTTCCAGGAGTGGTGGGATGCATTGATTGCACCCACATTCCCATCAAAAGCCCTACGAGAGCCAGAGGGGAAATATTTAGGAATAGGAAAGGGTGGTTCTCGCTGAATGTGCAAGTAGTGTCCGGTCCGAGGATGGAAATATTTGACATTCTTGCCAGATGGCCGGGTTCCGCACACGACTCAAGAATTTTCTATAATAGCAGCTGTCGTAGGAAGTTTGAAGAAGGAACGGTCTCAGGCATCCTCCTCGGTGACAGCGGGTGTGCTCAGACGAGCTACTTATTTTCGCCAATTACAACAAACTTAAATGCAATAACCAATGCTGAGGAACATTATAATAGGTCACAAATAGCGACAAGAAATGTTGTGGAGAGGTTATTTGGGGTTTGGTAAAGGAGATTTCCGTGCTTGAGCAGGAAACTCCACAACAACCTCACAAATACAACTAACATCATAGTTGCTTGTGCAGTTCTGCACAATATAGCCATCGCATCAGGGGACCCACACTTTATCCTTTCCTCCTAGATAATACACCAAGTGCTAAACAACCGACTGTAATCCGGTCTAATTAATTAATTAAGGTAGCGTTTATCGCTAGGCATTTTTCATAATTTAAATTCTAAAACTAGTATTGAAACTTTTCTTACATTTATTTTATTCTGATATATATAAATACACCTCTCACTGCGTTACTGAAAACGTGTTCTCTTGTTTAAATTTTTATTCTTTCATGTTGTATTATCTTAACATGCCTAAGTTTTTCTGCTTAATAATCTGCGGAGAGGCGACCTTAGCAACATGCGTTCAAGCCCCATCCGCAGCCGTTACACGACAGACAGACAACGAAATTATTATGTTTGATACTTCAACATCGAAAAATATGTTTTCTTATGTCAATTAATATTTCTTAATTATTTGATTTATTAAAGAAAAAAATTACTTCATTTTATCAAATATTGAATTGTACTATTTTGGAAGCAATATGGCTTGAGCCTACATACATTGCACACATTCATTTCTGTGGTTTTATTATTGAGCGATATGTAACGCGTATGTCAAGATGATTTTCATTTTATAACGTGAGAAAATAACATTTTTATTTCATACATTTGCATTTTGTATGTTTGCGTTTTGAATTTGTCCCTTTTTTGTATTTTTTTTTTTTACTCTGTACTGAAATTTCTTTTGTTAGTGAATTGGTAGAATTTTTTTTTTGCTCTGTTCTGTATAAATACTTATTTCCCTGTCACCCCGTTAATGAAAAAATACATTTTCTTTATATCAGTTAATTCTCTTTCTCAATTATTATTTATTAATAAATCGTGTTGCTTTATTATTTCATATTACTGTTAATAAATTTTTTGAAATATGTGTGTTCAGAAGTACTATTTTTGAATTTTACTATTGCAATATCTATTATACATTTATGTGATTTTTCATCTTAATAACGTTAAGACATGAACATTTTATTATAATTTTTAAAGCTCAAAATAATACTTTGGTTAGTAAATCATATGATATAGACAAATGAAATAAATGACATATCACCTTATACACCTATCTTTTCTTCCACTTCGCGATATATTTCCATTTATAATTCGTAAAAATATCTAATACGTGGGTCATAATAAGTGCCATAATTTCAATTATTTATTTACCTAAATATCATGTTGCGTACTGCGATTATTAGCTATTGTGTCACGTGGGAGGAATTACTTCAACATTCTTGATGTACATATTAAATATATTGATGACTTCATGTCCGGCTAGTAGTATCTCGCAGTACAGTGGCAAGTATTTTTTTGTTAAGCTGCAACAGGCTGTAGGGCCCAATAACTGCAGCGAAACACATCACAAAACACTCCAGGCTTGAGTTAATCACACATGTGTTGTATTGTGACTTCACCAGGAATCGAACCCGGAACTTTCGGAAAGGGAAGCCAGTTTCATGCCCACTGAACTACGAGGGCTGTCATCACAATTCACAGTCGTAATTGTGCTAAAGGTCCCATTACCTTATTGATCCTTATTGAAAAACCTTGAGCTAATTAATGAAACTGCAGAGGACAATATCACGCTAGAGTAAAAACACTATTTTAGAAATTGTATATATTTTATTAAAATACAAGCATATCATTTTAATGCTGTAATTTTCCGAATAAAAAACAAAACAAAAATTAAGTCAGATCAGTTAAATAAAGGTACAAGTAATTTGAATAAAAACATCTATCCGCTCACCAGCTAAATTAGAACAAGAGCGGTGAGTGCAGACAAAACAGGAAACCGTGGCACGATACAGATACAGCTCACCTACTAATCTTACTGACTACGCTGCTTTTATTTTGATGTATATACATTTTTTAATAATATAGATTTCCTTCAATATTATTATTACAATATTATTTTAAAATGTTGTTTATATATACCAGAAATGATTTGTTTTATTTTATACATCACAATGATTGATTTCTACGAAAGAACGTTTATATTTACTCTTTTAAAAAATAATCTATATACTTTGGATGTTTTTGTGGTTAAACTTAATATTTTTAATAATTAAAGCATTAACTTTGTGTTAAGACATTTTAATTTTTTTTTATTTATGTTAGTATATAATAGTATAAAATATGTAACAGGAAGCGCTAGTTTAAAATTACATTTTCATATTATTAATAAAAATAGAAAACAAATAGAGACACCCGAGAACGTATGGAAACAATCTAAAGCGAATAGACCGTAGGAGATGAATTGGGTTTCTATTTTGGAGGTAGCTTGCCATTAATTTTAGCCGAGAAACCAATCTCATACGGCCTTTTCAATAATACATCATGGTTGACTATCAAAAGCCTTGGTGAAATCATTATATTAACAATTAACAGTGCTTCCGTTAAATAATTCGTGAAAACCATCAGATTTGTCTCAACCGGGCGCCCTTTCCTGAGTCCGCGCTGTTCATCAATTATAAATGTCTCTCTTCGGGAAGCGACGATTCTACTTATTATAATTTCAAATACCTTAGCTGGTGCAGAAAAAATAGGTACAGGTCTGTAGTTTTCTACAGATGACATAGAACCACACTTATATATTGGAGTAACTTTTGACATGTTTCTGGGAAGATCCCTGTAGTAATGGAAAGATTATACAAAAAATAAACAGATTTTTTTATTAGTTCCACACAACCCTTTAACAGAAATGTTGGAATGAAATCTGGACCACGAGAATGAGTATAATGCATGTTTATTAATTTTTTAATAGTGTCGGACACATCTTTCTCACTGACATTTTGAACATCAATGGAGAATATTGCTTAGCAGTATTAACATTGAATATTACAAACTCATTGAAGTCAAATAATTGACATATCCAATAGCAAATAATTTATCTCCAACAATAGTTCTATTTGATGCAGATACTTCATGGCATGAACATAATATTTCACATGTCAACAAAAATATTTAACAGAGCAAGCCCTGAATGAACTTAAAAACTTTCTCCTAATTCACTGTAAAATAACAATTATGCAATCACAACTTCTTCCCGTTTGATTATGCTAATGTGTGTTAATTTGGATGTCAATGTAGAGTATCTCAACAAACTGGAAGGCCTTAAAAACTTATGTATCCGTTCAATCTTCAACCTCAAAAAATTCCATCACATGTCATCTTTCCGCGATCTTCTCCATTGGCCTACAATCCAATGCCGCAAACCATGACTTGTCTCTACTTTACAATCCTCACTCACATCAAGTATCTTACCAGAACGGAACTTCTGAGAATGATCAAGATATATGTACTGAAATTTGTTCTTTTTACCTTCAGTTGCTCTTGGATATTGTAGGTAATGAAAATCCTTTCCTACATTAATTTTATTCTGAAAACTATATAAATACTTATTTACCTGTCAATGCATGTATTTTTACCGAACTGAATATATTTTTCAATGTTTACTGAAGACATTGAAAAATACATTCCTTTTAATTTTTTGGTGCCTTAATATGTTCGTTAGTACATATTTAAGCATATAATTTTGATACTGTAGTTCTTCGAATAAACTATGTCATTATGTTTAAAACAGAAGATGAATATAAACGAAATTAAATGCCTGGTAAAAGTATTAATAATTATTGACAATACAGCACTCGTTGCTATTACAAGATGACAGGTAAACAAAAACGTCAAAAAATGCCATAGATAAAAACAAATAGACGAGAGCTACAATCTAACCAGGACTAATTTACACACGCGTCATTTTACGAACGTTTAATTCTTATCTAAATAAAGTATCTGACTGGTTCAAGTAACGACTCTGGAATGCGATTTAAGTCAACTAACGCGGAAAGCAGAATACTTACCTTTCACGTGCCTTTCACGAGGTCGAGCGGAAAGGTGTAAGGCGTAAGGTGCAAGTATTGACTCTGTATTCGGGCCTATATAAGTTTCCTGATTTAATGTCATTTTTTTAAACATTTCATAATCATATTCAATATCAATTCCAATAGGTATAGTTTTTAACTTAACCCATATCTTTCAGTTTAAATTTATTTGAGAGTTTATTTTTAATTTTGGTAATTGCTTGTTTATCTTAATAGACCATCGACAAATAGTAAAATATATATGGTTAAGTTTCTTTCTGCTTTCACATAAAGACAGTAATCATACTTGCATCTGCGAAAACCAAGTCATAATAAAGTTAGTAAAACATTAATATCACGCACGTGGGCTTTCTTTCAGATCATACAATGCTTTATTTAATTTATAAACTTGACATGATCCCTCTTTGGACAGTCCTTCGTGTTACTATTGGCCAGTCAAAGGAAAATAGGCAGGTGAAAAGATAAGCGTAACCCTTTCCTTATTATAATGAATTTATTGTCGAAACATGATAATGGTTCTTACAATTAAACCTAAAATAGAGACAGTCAAAAAAAAAAGGTAAATCTTAAGCTACGAAAAACTATTTCTACCTTAATTAATGCCTAGCCCTTCTTGGAGCGGGGGCCCCGTCACAGCCCCGTTAACGCACTTGACGATTCGTTCTTGGTCAGCCAGACTTCCTCGTCTTCTTGCGACCGACCGGCCGTCAATTGGGCGGCCGTTCCTTTCAGCTTGTTTTCTCTCTTCTCCTGAACGACTGGCCGTTAGTAAGGCGAGTCGTCCCTTTCGGTTCGTCTCCCTCCTCGTCGTCGTCTGCTGCTCTTTTCCCTGACGGCGGGTTTCCTGGTCCGACCGTGCTCCACTAGTACGTCGCTTCCTCCGCCGTCTGACCGTTGCACACCTGGTGCTTCACGAACGCCCAACACACTCGCTGTCGCGCTCGGTTCATCATCATCGCTTGCCGCGCGTACTTCCTGCCGTTGATCGCTTCCGGCTTCAAACTGTCCATCAATGATTACTCGCGACCATTTTCACTATCGCCCGACTTCAGTCTCTTTAGTCATGACCCCTCGACACTTCAAACTGTCTCGCGACACTCAACTGTTTTTCACATCGCACGTAACACGACTCGTTGGGATCTCTCCTCCGAGCTCTGTCGCGGTCCGTCAAGCACTGTTTCTCACTTTTGGCTCCCGGGGCCCTCAACCCCGACCCCGGCAGGTGTGATTATCATCCCGCACCACGCCTGTCCTCACATGTCATTGGCCATCGACCCATATTCCGAACCAATGAGATCGATAGGCCTGAGTTAACGTATCTATTGGTCCACATCTCACATTTTCATCCCAGTATCCTGGGCACTCCCACCCACGGACCACCCCCCTTGTACCCCTGTATAATCACTTATTCTTAGACAAATATAATTAGGTAGGTATTAAAATTCAATGTAACATACACATAAAGTACTTAACTATAAACACAAATAATTAACATCAATGTTACTTAATCTAACGACACCAAAGTGATGTATACCGATACTACATACCTACGCTATCTAAAAGAAAAAGGCTACCATAAACAAATCTACTATTAATGCTACTAGGAATAATTACAGCATGACAGACAAAATTATCCGTACCGAGTATACAATAGGTACAAACAAGGTATTACTAACAGAACACAATTATACAAAAATAACGCACCTAGTTTTTCCTTATTAATTAATTATTATTAGTTAATTACAGTTACCTATTTAATTGGGATCCCATACGTTAATGCTAGATAGGTATTAAGTATATAATGCTAACCTTACATACGAAACAATTACAATTACGAGTAGTGACGAGAAAAATAACCATTATCATGTTACGTGCAGTTTATATTTTTATATTATGAACAGATGTGGCAGCGGAACTGTGGGAACGTCTCCAAAATAAAATCTTTTCCATGTATCTGTCACCTTCTTTATATTTAATGTGTTTCTGAACGAAAACCAGAACGTGGGCGCTGGCGTTGCAAAAAAAGGACTGTCGCCTTTTCGTTACCATCTCGATTGATTCCTAGGAAAGCACCTCTGAAATGCAAACTTACGACGGGTAGGAATCGGCCAAAGGCGTGAGAACGTTCCCCTTCTCACGACTGTGTGTGTCACATGTGACACATCAAACTCTATCAGTGTTATCATCATACCCAAGTGGCTGTTTCACACACACTTCAGATTTAACTTTGCCATTTAAAAGGGCAGTTTCCATATCCATTTGATGTATATCTAAACTATTTTGACCACAATAACATAATAATGATTTTAAAGTTTGCATTTTAGCAACTAGTGAATAAATATCATCAATGTTATCTGTTTTCTAAAAACCTCTAACCACTAACCTTGCTTTGTGTACAATATCAGACTTTTTCATGTATAGGTACCCACTTGAAGTCTAATATACATACACTTCAGATAGAACTTTGCCATTTAAAAGGGCAGTTTCCATATCCATTTGATGTATATCTTAACTATTTTTACCACAATAACATAATAATGATTTAAAAGTTTGCATTTTAGCAACTGGTAAATAAGTATCATCAATATTATCTGTTTTTTGAAAACCTCTAACCACTAACCTTGCTTTGTGTACAATATCAGACTTTGTCATGAATAGGTACCCACTTGACGTCTGAATTTTTTTTTAACCTGTGGCCTACTCACTAGTGTCCAAGTATTATTATTTACAAGACTGTCCATTTCACGATCATTGCCTCCTTCCATTGTTCAGCTTCTCTACACACTGTCGCCTCCTGAAAAGTAGCTGGTATCATAACATCACAATAATTTACACAAATACAATAGTAACCAAATTCTTCAGCAAATCGGATTGGAGGTTTAATTTATATGGACGACATTCTCTTGATATTTGATACTACATCATCATCATAATTGTTTGTCTCGGTACACGGTACATCCTTAATTTCTTCCATCGACTCTTAATCCTCAGATTGACCATTATTAGGCGTCTCACATCCTTCCTGTATCTTGTTATCTTCCTCGCAAACTTCTTCAAATCCAATACACATTACATCTTCCTCAATTATAACTACACGTCTTGCTAGAATTAATTTATTGTTAGCTAAAACTCTATATCTGACAACTGTATATCCAAGTAAAACACCGAATTCTGCTTTTTTATTCCATTTTGACTTTATTTTCTCTTCTGGTATTCTAACATATACTTTACTGCCGTACATCCGTAGGTTCTTTGCAGATGGCTTCCTTTTGAAGAAAATCTTATATGGTGTCTTCTCTCTATAGTGTTATTCAGCGTTCTATTCTTTAAATATGCAGCGGCTTTTATCACTTCCGGCCAAAAACGTCTGTCAACTTTAGCTTCCGCCAAAAGACATCTTGCCATTTTCATTAGAGATCTATTGTATCTTTCCGCAGTAACCATTGTACTTTTAATTCATGTACATATGCTGGACATGATTTTATCATTATCCCCTTTCCTCTAGTAAATTGATGGATTCTAGTATTCATATATTATTTTCCGTTATCACATCCTAATTCCTTTATCATCTTTCCTATTAAAGTTTGTACCTCATTCACATATTCCACAAAACATTCAAAAACTTGATCTTTTGACTGGATACAAAACACTTTTGATCATTTATAATTTCCTAGTCTAAAAAAGGAGTTAAAAAATTGAAAATAATAATTTTCTGGGGTATTCCAGAGTTTGTGTTAAATAATTCAGAAGAATATCATATATTAGGTCCTTACATATGAAATTGGCGTTTAGTATGGGAGGAACATAAAGCCGATTTTTTTTTATTATAATATTTTTATTTAATCAAAGTATGTACCATTGCTATCTATGCACTTTTGCCATCTCATAGGTAGTTCATCGATCCCTTTACTAAAAAAACCATTCGGACGGGAATCAATAAAATCTTTGAAGGCGGTTTGGACTGCCCCATCGGAGTTGAATTTTTTCCTTTACAAGAAGTTATCCAAATTTCGAAAAAAATGGTAATCTGTTGGGGCAAGGTCCGGAGAGTACGGTGGATGTCTTAGACATTCCAATTGAAGCTCCTCTAATTTGGTAGCCGTCTGTTGTGCAGTGTGTGGTCTAGCGTTATCATGAAGCAGCAGTGGCCTAGAGCGATTAACCAGCCTCGGTTGTTTAGCAGCTATCTTTTCCATCATGGTTTGCAGTTGCTGACAATAGACATCTGCCGTAATCATATGGCCAGATTTAAGATTTAAAATCCCTTCATTCTTGTGCTGGTTGAGTAATGCAACGCAGCAGTCAACGCGCGTTTGTTGATTTGCTTCACTCAATTCGTGAGGTACCCACCTTTCAAGCTTTTTCACCTTACCAATTTGCTTCAAGTGGATTAAAACAGTTTTATCACTAACACCGCAGCCTGCAGCTAACTCGGATGTGGTTTGCGATGGATCCGCTTCCACAATAGCCTTCAATTCTTCATTATCAACTTTGGTCTCCGGCCGTCCACGGGGCTTGTTCTGCAGGTCGAAATTTCCAGAACGAAAACGTTGGAACCAAAAACGCACCGTGTTTTCTTTAGCGGCACCGTCGCCATACACATCATTAATCCTTCGAGCCGTTTCTGCAGCACTGGTGCCACGGTGGAACTCGTACTCATAAATAACGCGATATTTCAAGTTTTTCATTTTGTAAACTGAGTGACGCAAAGAAAAAAACAATTGAGGAAAAAACAAATGAATTATAATTTTCAAAACACAAATACATGAGTAAATAGCTGTATAAATTTGGATTTGGAATTCCTAACCAAAGAGAAGATATTTGAGATCAAATTTGCCAGTACGGCAAAACATCAATTTCATATATAAGGACCTAATATAATAGAGTAGTATAAAAACAGATTTTATTCATCAGATCCGAGATTTTTTTATATAAATGTCAAAAAAAAGTCAAATCTTTTGATGTACCTACATTGATATAGATACTAGGTATGGAATAGTCACGATGAATACAGTGTTTTTTTTCCTTTACAGTTGATAGCAGTCACTGCAGGGCTTTGCTATTTGGGTACCAATTCTTTTACACAATCTGGCATTCAGTCAGTGCAAGGAGCACTATTTATATTAATTTCGGAGAATACCTTCAGTCCCATGTATTCTACCTTGGCTCTGTTCCCACAAGAATTCCCCTTGTTTCTTCGAGAGTTTCGGTCAGGATTGTACTCAACAAATCATTATTATCTAGCCAAACTCATATCCTTAGTAAGTATTCAATTTTTTTCCTAGATTTCCTTCACATTTAAATTAATTTTAAAATGACTGGAACTCATATCTATTTACGAATATGTACTTTTTTCAGAAATTTTACTTTACTCACTTTTTTTATTTTTTATTTTATTTATTTTATTCAGTTTTATCAAAAATACTTTTAATCAACTTCTTCCATATTCCTTGCTCTAAATTCTATTTTTTTTGTTTATCATATAATTGATTAAATATGTGGTAGTGTAAGGGCAATACTTTAGTTTCCAGGTTTGATAATAGAGCCGGTAATATTTGCTTTGATAGCATATTGGCTCGCCGGACTCCGTGCAACATTTTATGCATTTTCCATGACATTAGTCATAGCTGCCATGGTTATGCATGTTTCAACAGCTTGTGGTAAATATAATTATTACATTACATAAAAGTAAATTTAAAATGTATGCAATCTAAAATATTAAATTTACATAGAAATTTTGCTGATAATAAATAACTTTATTTTTTAAATAGAAATGCGAACACAGAATACATGTCATATTAATATTCTTACTGTTTTCAAACTAAGCTATGAAAATTGGACTACCTTGATGGTTTGGAGTGAGGTTTGAACCCGCGACCTTTGGATCACGAGGCGAGAGTTCTAACCACAAGACCAACAAGCTACTTAAAAAGCCATTTTCCATTAAATAAATCTAAATAATTAAATTATTTAATATATTATATGTATTAAGTATGTACCTTTTATTCCTCACGCAAATAATTCAATTTCCGCTTGTTATGGCTGTGAGAGGACAGTAAAGATTTTTCTGGGTTACTCTGCCAGTCACACAGTTTTTGTCATAGCCGATGTTTCAGGTCTCAGTTTATGGAAAACAAGTGAGGTGAAGCTAAGAATACCAAAGGCCATATGGAAACATGTCATGGACCTCTAACAAAATCTTTTATATCCAAAACAGCAAAGGATGTGAAAACCAATAGGCAGTGGATTAATAAACTCGAACGCAAGGAAGTGAATTTAATGAAGGCGTTTGATAGAGTGGTACTCAGAGATGTTGTAGATATTTTGGTGAATAAGGAAATATCACCCTCATTAATAAAAACTATATAAGATTTGATACCAATGGCAAAACAAAAATCAAAGTGGATGTTGAACTTTCCAGGGAAAAACCAATGACAGGAATCAGACAGGGTGATAGTCTTAGTCCATTTTTGTTCAACTTGTTTATGGATGAAATAATAGAGGATGTGAGAAATCTTAGACTTGGGTACAGGATGGGTGATAAAATCATTAATGTCGTATGTTACGCTAATGTTACTGTACTGGCCGAAAACGAAGATGACTTACAAAAAATGCATTACATATAAGTTCCATCCTGCATGTAGGAGGCAAAAATCGATCATGGTTATGAAATTTAACTACCTTGGGGTGGAGATATCTAGCTGCAGCGATCTGTATAACGAAGTCAAAGAGCAGACAAACAAAGCAGCGGTTATCTCCGGATGCTTTAGAGACACTGTATGGGCCAATAAGCATATGCTAGTGGAAAGCAAAGTCAGAATATATAAAACATCCATAAGACCTTTCATGACATACGGTATCGAAGAAAAAGATGAAGACCCTAAGACCCATTGCGGGCAAGACCCTCAGAGACAGAGTACCCAATGCAGAAATCCGCAGAACCTGCGACATACAAGACATTGTACGATGGAGCTGGCAGAGAAGTTTCTGGAGGGACCATGACAAAGAATGGACCAGACAAGACTTCCCAGAGCCATGTTGCGCAGGATTCCAGAGGGACGCCGACCGCCAGGGGGACCACCAAAGAGATGGAGAGAAGGTTGGACGTCCTCATCATAAGACCAGGACTGACCTGTCAATATAAATCAAGGATCTAATAAAAGAAGAAGAAGAATGCAAGGTTACAATGAGTTTTTATAGGAAAAACTGTTTATACCATTAACAAGAGGGTTATCAAAAAAAGAAAACAAATAGATAATCTGGCTCAGCATTTACAAGATACTGCTTTCTCTGCATTTTTTTCTTCCTTTGAGCCAATAATGTTAAATAGGTAAGCCTAAAAGTCATCTTTCAGGCTTATTTAAAGTCAAAAGCTTATAAAGGGTGTAATAGAGATTTACAAACATGGCCTGAAGCTATTTATCATATGAGATTATGATTATAATATCTTATAACCATTACATCTATCCACAACTATTGTTCACAAATCCATTTAATGTAAAGCAAGGAAAAAAATTGTAGCACTGAAGAGTGATTTGCAATGTTACTGCTTTGCCAACAAGTCTTCCAACGCAGTATTGCCAGTTTATATGTCTGCATTCCTGCATGGTGGATGAACAGTATGGCCAGATTTTGAATTTTCACCACTTTGATCTGAAATTTCGGTTATGACAAAAATCGACCCCATATTTACATATTTTGATGATTTGCTTTTTAACTTAAGGGAAGTTTATGAATGTATTTTAATAAATCCATTCTTCTTATAACCTTTTTTTGTAGTGTCGACCAGGTAGACACATCTGCAACCTGTATTTTAATATTAATTGAGTTTTCTCCTTTTCACAGGCTGTATGTTTTCCTGTGCTTTTGACTCTGTTGCACTGGGAATGGCATATTTGATACCATTTGATTATACACTCATGATAACTTCAGGACTATTTGTGAAACTTAGGTATGCATTAAGTTTACTTATACTTTTACAGACAAAAAATAAATAATAAATTATTCATTACCTGAACTAATTATTTATTGTTTATTAATTATTTATTAAGTACTGTAATAGAACCTCGTTAATTGAAAATTTTAGGGACCCAAAAAAACATTTCGAATTAAGTATGTGGAACCTCCTTAATTTGAAATTCGCCAAAAATCGTAAAACTTATGAAAAAAGCCATTAATTTTGTGAAAAAGTCTGTATTTTTTATATCTGCATATTCCTAGAAATCATTTCGAAAACACAATATTTATTATGCTATTTCAAAGATAGCAACATTTCTATTACTTAAGTACCCAATATTAACATAGGAGGTATTTGTTGTTCTCACTTGCGAAAAAATTTAAATATTTTTTTTCATTTTTGACAAATCTCAAACACATTTGAATTATGTGAACTAAAATTTATTGATTTAAGGAGCAAGGGCTAAAAATGATTTGGAATTACGAATTAATGGCATTTTCAAATTATCGGTGTTAATCTTAAAGTTAAAGAGTAGCTTGTTGGTCTTGTGATTAGTACTCTCGCCTCGTGATCCAAAAGACACAGGTTCGAATCTCACTCTAGACCACCAAGTTAGTCCTATTTTCATAGCACGAGTGTTTAGCTTAGTTTGAAAATAGTTAGATTATTGATGCGAC
>JADDOH010012483.1:0-46990 GCA_016648135.1 Agrypnia vestita | reverse complement strand
GAGAATCGCTGAGCCTATGTGGAGCGCCCGAGAATTGGGAGCAGCTGGCACAAGATCGTGTGAGCTGGAGGAGAGTTCGCTCTCGTGTTGATGGTGGTGCGGCGGCCAGACGAGTTAAACATGAGCAGCGAGTCGGAACCATGCATTAACGGGACCGACCAAAGCAACCTGACCGCTTCCTATGTGAAGTAAGCGGGAGAGAGTGCGCCTCTCGAATAGGGCTATTTTCCCATCGCAAAGCTCATGAGAGGTGCAGCAACAACTAAGTCAGAATGGCGAGGGGATCCTCGATCATGAGGCCTGGCTACAACAACAACAAAATCTGGAGGGACCATGTCGAGAGAATGGAGCAGACGAGACTTCCCAGAGCCTTGGAAGAGATGGTGAGAGAGCTGGACGTCTTCGTCACAAAACCAGGATTGACCTGTCAACATAGATCAAGGATAAAACAAAAAAAGAAGAATAAAAATATGTTTTTATAATTAAAAGAACAATTTACATCAAAGATCTTTTTTATTCATTATAAAATACTATTATCACATAAAGTGAAGATTATAAATATAATATATATAATTGTAAATAATTTTTAATACATATGTAATTATTAAACTAAATATTTCTGACAAACTGGTGTGGTCTATTGGCAGAGCTGTTAATATTGTGTCCAACTCCGCAGCCATGTTACATGTATTAAGAAAATGTATAAAATATTTTGTTTTTAATCGTCCATCCACTTTTTATTCCACAATTTTATTCAGTATTATGTATGTCTGAAGCAGGCGCGTGCATTGAAGCATGAGTTGTATGTGAATGTAGCTCTAGGAAAAAATCAAAATTATATATGGCAGAATATTATCATGATAGGAATATTATGAGCTGCACATTTTATTAAGACTTATTTTGCAGAAATTCTAATAAAGTACCTACAGCTAATTTTTAAGTATTGACTGCACTCTGCTGGTCTGAACCTACATGTTATGTAATATATGCTTCTGAATTGAATGATTTTTTAAAATCTCAATTTAGTTCATAAATTTTTGAGTGATTTCATATTTTAAAATCTTCAAATATGTACTATGTTAATGATGGTTACAGCGAGAGACTTCTTTTGCACATTATTATTGGATTTGAAATACAATAATAGAATAAGTGACTACAGTGCCAGTCAAATTGTAGAGCAGTGTATAGTCAAGAGGAAATAGCGTGCAAGCTGTGAAATGTGGAAAACGCCTTGTCATCAAATTGCACCACGCTTCTAATTTCTGTCTGTCCTCCCCTAGAAATATCAACAAAATTTTCCAAGTATCAATAAGTTCAAGATTTTTTTAAGTACAGGTCTGAACTACAAAGTAGATATGTATAAGTAAGCTTTCAATTTAATTTCATTGCATCAAATGATATAATTTTAATTGCATTTAAATGTATTTTTACCTCTGCACCCTTCGTAAAGGATGGTGTCGAGAATTAGGGAAGTTTTCTTGGCTTCAGAAGTGGTGAGCACGCAAACAGTTGTTATAAGTAGTAGTATTGCAATGTCATAAATCGCAAAGTTAACTGAAGTTATGACAGGATTATTTATCATGTTCTGAAATGGTTTTCATAATTTTTTTTATGATAAAAATGTTTTTAGATTTCACAACCGTTCAGAATCTTCTAGTTTGAGTTTTCTGGGATATTCTGCCACCACAACACATTAGCCCCGATGATGGACCCTGCAAAGATCATAGAATATCCCAGAAAACTCAAACCAGATGTTTTTTTATGATGTTTGACATATTTAATATTCAGTAGACTTTCAATAATCCAGGGTAGTAGAGAGGAAAATTAATAAGGATAAAAAAGTAAACACTGAATTTAGGCAAGCCCAAATAGAAATTCGGCAACCATGTTGTCAACCACAAATCATAGCCAATAGTAATTTTGCCACTATTATTTTCAACAAATGAAAATATTTTATTCTTCTTCTTCAACTTTATTTAGACTCATGAATCTGTTTGTGCAGGAGTTTCCTCTTGTGATGCTGAATTCTAGCTATCTCCCCATCGCTTCGGGAGTCTCCCTGGTGGATGCAGTCGATTTGGTAGACTATATATATGGTAATCTTATTGTACTCATTCTCTATACGTGTTGGTACCAGTATCGCCGAAGCTGTCACCCCCATCTGACACATCTTGAACCTCGCAGACCCCCCGGATTGCTGTATTCCTCACGCGATCATGCAGAGTCTTCCTAGCAGTAGCACGCAGTGTTCTCATTTGCGTTGTTCTTAGCATGCTCTTTGTCTTGACAGTGTCCGCCCTCGTCTCAATACCATAAGTGAGAATATGTTGCATACAGTATATTTGTGCTTATAAATGCGTATCTATTTTATTATATATTTTTAAATATTTTCAGGTTCCTTTTTTCTTTTTTATTTTCCCCTTATTAATCATTTATTTAAAAATTCAATTCAATCAATCAAAATGTCAACAACAATTTTCAATCTAGTTTGCGCGAACAAGATTGAGCTGGAATCGGGATGTGCACCTCTAGTTCAGTGTAACTGACCCATTCATTTAGATCCTTTTATTTGCGAACTACCCATCTCTAGTAATAGTCACTATAGCCGAAGCTGTATAGATCTGCAGCTCGATTATTTCAATGAAATTGTTGGATTTGCGTTTATTTGTCACATGATTGAAATGTTGAGATGGAAACTCAAGATATAATAAAAAATATAAATAATCACTCAAGGTATTTCTCTTTATTATCAGCCATCTTGTAACACCATATACATAATAACAATTCTGACATATATACAATATGATGGCGGTAGCTAATTGCTAGCTAGTAGATTTATTATTGTTATGACAGTTTTGATGAAAAATATTATCTATGTTCTTGGAGATTGGAGACTTGAAAGAAAACAAAAAGAGGCCTTAATAGTACGCGCCTAGCAAGTTTCCTGAATGCACAAAATTTGTTTTGGTGACCTGCGGCAACAATATACAGTAAGTGTTGTTGTATTTTCTCCATCTGTGATCTGTGTTGACAATGTCAGTCCTGATCTTGTGATGAGGAATTCCAGCTTTTTCTGTATCTCTTTGGTGATCTCCCTGGCGGTCAGCGCCCCTACGGAATCTCGCGCATCACGGTTCTGAGAAGTCTTGTCTGGTCCATTCTCTCGACATGATCACTCCAGAAATGCCTTCTCTGCCTGCTCTATTGTACAATGTCTTCTACATCGCAGGTTCTGAGGATTTCCGCATTGGGCATTCTGTCTCTGAAGGTCTTACCTGCAGTGGGTCTTGGAGTCTTCATCTCAGTAGTTCTGAGAAGGTGTTTAGTTCTTACCATGTCCGCTCTTGCTTCAATACCGTAACTCATGATAGGTCTTATGCATGTTTTATATATGTAATTATCATTGCTTTCAACTAGCATATCGTCACTTTATATATAATTAATCCTAAGATAATTTCGACTTTTTGTGAACCTAGAGACACTTTCGTTTGTTAGTGAACATGTTTCCGATAGAACAATTCGCGTTTAACTAATTAGGCTTTTAAATGCAATACAGTAAACTGCATAAAATAAACTGTCACCATAAACATTTTGGAAACCCCCAACAATCGGAGTTTTATGACCAGTATTCTCAACCTTCAGTAAACTATTGCTTGCCTGCGCATGTGGCATTTTCGGACACAAGTTTGTGTACATCATAAAATGAACCCTAATTAAGTGCAAGCTGCTTTAAAAGCAAAGTGAAAAAGTTCATTGTTATGAGTACGTATTTGTCTTTTTTTCTGTAACCCAAGCAAATATGTTTGCAGAGTTTCTAAAATTTGCTCCGTATATCCGGGAATCGCGCTCCTTATAGCCGAGACCGATTGTATGGGAATATGCGCAAATCAAAATGAATTTTTTTTTTCACACAGTTTTTCTCATTATAGCCGGGATCTCCTTATATCCGAGCTCGTTATAACCGAGTTCGACTGTAATTACTAGGCAGACTTTCCGAATGAACAGCAATGTTTTTTATAGTATGTCTCCATTATTTATATGAAAAAATGACAAATTGATTAGTTCATCTCAGAATTTACTAAACGGCACAGGATTTATTATATATACAGCGACAATATGCTTATTGGCACATTCGGTGTCTCTTAGGCATCTGGAGATATCCGCAGCTTTATTTGTCTGCCCTTCTTCACTCCAAGGTACTTAAATTTCATAACATGTTCTTTGAATTTATTGTCTATGACCAGTTTACATCCTAGATTTTGCCTAGATATTTTAAGACGCTTAATATTCTCGACTGAAATGATCATGTTGTACCTTCTATATGTAAGAAAGAACTTGTAATGCATTTTTTGTAAGTCGTCTTCGTTTTTGGCCAGTATAGTAGCATCGTCAGCGTAACACACCACATTTAATTATTTTATTACCCATCGTGTACCCGAGTCCAAAAGATGTCACCTTCTCTATTATTTCGTCCATAATTGAGATAAACAAAAATGGACTAAGACTAACACTCTGTCTGTTTCCTGTAATCTTTGGTATTTCTCTGGAAAGTTCACCATCCACTTTAATTTTTTTGCCATTGGTGTTCAAATTTTTTATAGTTTTAATTAAGAAAGGTGATAATCTATTTTTCACCAAAAATATCTACAATATCGCTGAGTACCACTCTGTCAAATGCCTTAGTTAAATCCACGAAGCAGGCATAGGCTGGTTTGATTTCTCCTTCACTTGCCGTATAATGAATATTCCTTTAGTTGTAGATCTATTCCTGTTGTTTTTTCCTATTTGTGATGGTTTGTTCGAGTTTCTTTTTTAAAAATGTTGTAAATAATTTAAGTGCCGAACTTAACAGGAAGATCCCTCTATAATTTTCAGGGTTGGTTTTACTTCTTTTCTTAAATACGGAAACTGTGATACTCATATGTCAATCCTGTGGTATATTGCAATTCTTTAGGATGTTATTGAACAGTTTATGGATTTCATGTAGTAAATTTCCTGCGTACTTTATCATTTCATTTATTTTATTGTCCAAACCAGGAGCGATTCCTACTTACTTATTTACTTCCAGTATTATGGTGTAGTCACTTCTATGTTTTGAATATTGTGATGCTCTTCATCTCTGTCCAGACTCTCAAAATATCTTTCCAAGCCCTCTGCAGAAATTTTTACTTTTTTGACTTTGTAATTGTATATTCCTAATGTCAAATCAAACGTAGGCATCTATCTAATGAAATACATAACAGCTGAGAATTCCTACAGAAACATGTCACCTAATCACCTTGTTTCGGATGTTCTCAACCATTCCTATTGTTTCATCAATCTTGACAGCTAACAAATGTAGTATTACATGCATAATTATTCACAGAGTTATACAAAATTTAATAGAGAATGATTCACAAAACCAAACCAACTTACCGATGTAGTCGTTGCGTAGTACGTCATTACCCGTATAGATCGTATGAGTGAAAATAGCCCACTCATTGAAACTAAAAGGTTCTGAAATAATAATTTTAAGAATCAGCAACTTATTTCTTCACAATTTACAAGAGTTCCTTAAAGTTTTATTTTTGAGAGTTATAACAGCATGCATAAAATGAAGAATATAAAATAACGTCTTACCTGAATGTGAAAATTGTGATTTAACAGGTCCGTCTGGTCACATAAAATCGTATAAACCTTCATGAAACAATCTACATTAAAGCTATTTTTCTTAGCAGCTTGCTCACCAAATGTTTGGAGTGCTGTTGATTTTAAAAAAAGGTTCTCCATGAAAGAGTGTTGACTACTTCTTTTAGAATATTTGTGTATGTCCTTCGTTTGATTATCTTTACTTTCTAATTGAAAATGTTCCTTGAGTTTAGTATTCAGAATAAAGAATTTACTCCATGCAAAATACACCAAAATTACAAAGTGAACAGTCACGGTAGTGTTCATTATATAAACAAAATAATTGATAATGTAAGGATACGAATGATTGAAATCATATGATGTTGTCCAAGTGTAGAAATCAAAGGAGCCCAAAAATATTATAATAATACCCGGTATTATTATCAACTGCAGAACTGTTTTCTTTAACACATTATATAATTCAGGTTTTTTAACACCAAGAAGACTGTCCACTGCTTTGAAGTTATCATGACATTGACTCCAGGTCACGTTGTTGGCGATCATATTGAAAATCAAATTAAATACACTCAGGGTGCAAATGGTTATAAATCCAAATACGTCAACCACCGTAATCATCCTTGGGAGTTCATTATAAACATATTTGAAGCGTGACTTTATTGAACATACTATAACGGCAATTAAGAAAGCCAGCATGACTAAGCCGCGAACTATTCTTATCCAAATATTTGCTACAGTACGATCTAAAGACAATATTTTTAGAAGGAGATGAAGAGGCGCTAGGGGTTTTATTTTATTTTCAATATCAATATCATCTTTTGATTCATCTTGTTGATATTTGTTTGCAGCTGGTATCACAAACGCTTGCAATTTTGGTGTTGTGTTATACATTTTGTCCTTGTTTGATAAATTTCCATTTATTTAAAAATGACTTGTGTCGAAAGAGAACCAATTGAAAATGAACAGAATAACCAATGTCACGGGAAAATTTCACAAGTTTTCAGGTGTACTCAATTAAGTGTACAATTTATACTTCTTTGTTAAACTTCATGTAAGGTAAAGTATAGTTCTATGCTTTATTGAATCCACTCAATTTTTTAACCCTGGATCATTGACTGGGGTATTTCATAACCCTAACACTATAAGTCTGTATTTTTTCTGAAAAGTGTGAATGCTGAATTAACAGTCATACAGATTTTTAATGCGGAGCGGATAGTTTTTTTTTAATGTTGATTTAATATTTTTCAATTTTGTTGTGTATTTTCTCATTTTAATCTATTCTTGTACTATAGGCAGACAGAATAGGAACTATCTTGGTCCATTTTAATGTACATGATTGTGGGTTTTGCTCATCACGTCCATTATATAATATATTTTAATGTAATTTAATAATGCTCATCCATCTACGTAAACCTTCCATCTCTCCATCTACTATTTGCCTAAAAAATGTGTGTGAGGAAAAATATTTGATTAATATCTATAAATTTATACATATATAGGTGTGTGGTCATGGATTAATATTCTTTAATTAAATGTTTCTTTGTTAAGAAACAATAATATAATTACAATATCCTATTTACAACTCTTCTTAGGGCCAGTTGTATCAACTTGGTTTATAATAATCTCTCGTTTAATGTTTTCCACCAATAGAACAATCCGTTTTCGTAAAAATGCTTTATACCAACTATTACTTCATGCAACCTGTCCTTTGTATTTGCATTTAATTGCATTTCCACAGAATTCCTTGAAAGATTCATTGCAGGCAAATTCAAAACAAAATTGAATAATTTTTTTTATTAATTTTTATAATAATTTTCTATGCTTAATGTTGGACTTTATGTACTTTTTTTTATGTAATTTTTTTATCTTGCTATCATAGAAGCTGTTATATTTAAAATTATACAAATATAAAAATACATAAATTAAAAACGGGTTGCTTTAGTTTGTGCAGAAAAATCTTTTATTAAATTAATACATATAAAGTTATAAGAATTATGAACATTCTTAGAATTTGATCTTAAATGTTATTTTCGGTTTCTATTTATATATGCTAATAATAATATTTGAGAGGTATAAAATCTTTTTTTTTAAATATTTTGGATGTAGTCACAATGATTACTTATTTAGAATGTACTGAATTAGAAATCTAAGGCAGCAATATCAATTTCAACCAATCAACCCAGGGATGTGTTACGTGACAAAATGCCCTCTTCGTACTAAAGTGAGAGTTGATATCGATTTTAGGCTAAAACATCATAACAAATACAGCAAAATCCAACTACTTAAACAGCAAAAGCAACAATGTCCACTACATATTTGGTAGCAAATACAGCATTATTCATATTTTAAATATTTATCAGTACACTTAGGTAAAAGTAAAACTTAGGTGGCAATTGTTTTTAAAACTTATTTCCAACAAGCTGTAGGTTTCACAGATTCCAGAGGAATTTCTTTGAGAAGTAACAGGTTTTTTTATGTATCTATCTCCGAATCAGTGGGATATTGCTGCCATTGCTTTTATACACCTCATTTCAAACTATCAAACTACTTTTTTTTCTATTTTTGCGCAGTGCCTTCATGGTTAGACATATTAATTATTAAAAGTAATTGTATAACCCCATCCTTTTATGTAGCTAAATAATTCATGGATGACTGTATAATTCATGGTAATATACATGGCGTAGAAAAAATAAATTTTTCATGTTCAAGCTTTTGCCTTAAAATAATATTTTTGCCATCCCAGACTTCTGTCTATTCTTATAATCCTGGTTCACAATCCCGTCTCTCGTGCTGTATTCAACAACTAAGCTGGTTAAATATAGCAAATGAAGGGTATTTGAATTATATGAACATTTCAGAATTTCGATGTTTACTTTTTCATATCACAGTCTTGAATTTTTATGCACTCCATTGCATAATGTACAAATGATATGTATGAAAACAATGGCCAGCAGCCCACACGAGATAAGATAAATAGAACTTATAAAAATAATACTGTGATGATATACAATCAAAAATATATTGTGAATTTTAAAGGACTTATCTGACCTCTCAAGGACAACAGTGTCACCGATGGACAAAGAACAACTGTAGAAAAACAAGGGCTCTCTTTTCTTGATGGTTGTGACAATCTTGCGAATCGTAATATAATAAAAAGAGTAGTTTGTTGGTCTTGTGGTTAGGACTCTCGCCTCGTGATCCAAAGGGCGCAGGTTCGAATCTCACTCCAGACAAACAAGTTAGTCCTATTTTCATAGCACAAGCGTTTAGCTTAATTTGAAAATAGTAAGAATATTGATGTGACACGAATTCTGTGTTCACTATTTTTTATCTATCTCTATTTTTAAAAAAATGTAGAAAAGTTCAATTCAAGTCCATTTCTACAGTAATGTCTGAGTATCGATCAATTCAGCAGCAAACAGTCAGTCGAATTCAGGAGAAGAAATAAAAGCCAAATGTTGAAAGTCGAAGAGCGAAGCAAGGAATGTCATCAACATTCATGCTATTGTCATCTGTTTAAAAAAACCAATCAATCACTGGGTTAATGGCGGTCTCCCTTCATATGCTGGATAATTTTTCCATACATTTTAAGATTAAAAAATTACAGTTTACTTTTTATGATATATTTTTGGATAATTTTATTTAACCTTCAAAAATTACAGTTTACTTTTCTACAAAAGCTGCCATAGCTGGAAACTTGATTTGTAAGTAGCAGGTTTCCTTTTACCCATTTTTCAGAATTTGTATTGAGAAGCGATGAGCTAAACCATTTTGACTGATTGTGATTTTTCTTCATCTGTAATGTGATTTATGTTTATCTTTATCTGTTTAACTATGAATATGTCTGGAATTTTAATGCATTATATAGTGATTGCTAATTCAAATATTAATTAATTATCCTTTATCAAACATAAAAATAATTGAAGATTTACAATCACGGTTAAAATATCAGTTTAGACCATCATTAAATCATATACATAATTACACTTCATTTTGTAAAATTATTCAATTAGCGTCAATAATATTTTTATATACCCACCCTGCATTTTGTAAAAAAAATAGATCTCGCCATTTTAACCGTCTTTTTCATTAGTTTAATTAAAGTTTTTTTACGTAATCAGATATCTTGAAAAGCTCACTCACAAATTCAAAACAATCATATCTGTTACACTTACCTTACTCTGACCTTTTATTTGTTCAAAAATGCTTGTGAATCATGATTATAATCAAATGACTAAAGTAATGAGTTTCAGATGTTTGCAGGTGATAAGAACTGTAATAATACTTACTGGGTACATTGGAGTGATTGATTTAAAATTAGTCCACCCTTAATTCAATTATTTATTTGTCTTTTACATATTTTATAAACTGAATGACACATTCAATGATAAACGGATTTTCTTGTATGTATTCTATAGGCAAAATGAATATTTTTTACAAACATAAAATGTATATTGTATTACTCGAAATGGTTTTAATCAATAATTCGTCATGTCTGTTAATGTATGTAATATTGTTTACATACTGACTAATTTTATTTTTATAATGTAATCTATTTGTATTTGCATTGATGTGAGAATTTAACACTAGATCAATATTTTTAACATTTTATGAGGCACCAGTGCAATTAACAAACTTAGGATAAGGTCCCTAATAATAATTAATATGACATATTACTTCCTCATTATGTACAAGATTAATATACATAACAAACTATCGACAATTCTGTGACTGAATTTACACTTTTTTTAGATGGGACCAAATAATATATGTACATGTACATATTACTTTCTTCTGATTACATATTTAATAAACAAAATAACATGGAAAAAATTTAAATGATATTTTTATTTAACCAAATCAATAATATTACTTTACCCTATTACGACTTAGATATTTTTTTAATTTGGGATCATACTAGTGGTGTGTTGCTATGGGTTTGCACTGTCTTTGTCTAGCCGGTTGCTAAAATAATTTGGTTCGGAGAGCCAGTTCTTAAATATAGATTTTATATTTTACAATCTAATTAATTCATTTACCTGGAATACCTGAAAATACCTGGAAATACCTGGAATACCTGGAAATTATATGAAATTGTCAATCCGTGGAGTGCTGGAGAAGATAATGTGAGGATTCTAAGTGAAATTATTAAGTTCAAAATAAATTAATGTAAATGATTTCAGAGATTATATCGATAATATTTTAAGAGATAATCGCGATGAACTTCCTGAAACGATCAGAAAAGCTAAAAATATTTGTGTCGGACAAGATAAAAACCGGCAGCCCTGAAAAGGTCCTTTTTTCAACCTGCCTAGGATAGGCCCCTTTTAATAATGTAAAAGTTATTATTATTAAATGTTGTGAAGATTGATATCGTACTTGAATCATAGAGAATTGTGAACGCTAACGCACAGAGGGGCACTAATAAATAAAACCCTTTGGGTACGCCCAGCGCGCTCGACGGAGTTTTATTGAAAAATAACTACCGTAATTTCTTTATTTATTTTTATGTTATTTTTGTATATAAAATACTATGAATTTGTAGAGCCAAGCTCGCCAGAGAGACCAAAAATAGACAAAATTATTGTACCAAGCTTAGTGAGTCTGGCACTTTTGACTGATTATTTCACCATAGGTGGTCCCGAGGGACATTTTTTTATAGAAAATAATAAAAATAAATATGATATGTGAAATAAGTATGTAAAAACCAAGAAAAAGGTTATGGAACTGGTTGAATTGAATGCGGGACCACTGCTCATAGAGCTGTGACGTAAATTATGAGTAGTGATCTCGCCGACAGACAGAGGTCGGCGACGTCAGATTTCAAAATGCCGACCTCTGACTGGTTGTCGCAAATGCGCGGGCCCTGATGAACTTCTTGAAATAAATTGCATGACAAAGGCGATCAGAATCCTGTTCTGCTTCACCTTTATCATTTTATTTAACTTGTATTGAAATGAATTAATTTTTTGTAATTGATATAAGTTACTTTAATGATATTCCAACGTTTTACAAAAAATAATTCAGAAATATTGAAAAAAAATGCAAACTTTGATGTCGCATATCTCCATAACTATTGATATTAGGTCATGATAGCTGGAACGTTTTCGACTCATAATCAAGGAGGGAATATAGTCCTGCAAGGTTATTAATGTTTTCCAAATAACCCTGTACGTTCCTATGTTCCATACAATATTTTTTTAATTTTAATAATATATATATATGTATTCTGTCTGGCAATATGGCAATTTACATTGTAGGTATGTCTAAAAATGTGATTAATGTATTATTTGTATACATAAATTTCCTATACATTTATTTCAGAAAAAATAATTTGTTTACTGATAAATTAAAAACAGGAATGTGCATTATAAGCCTTTTTATTAATTGTGCATTACACCCAGAAAACACTAGAGGAACTACTCAAAAATTAATTATGTACGAAATATTGTTGATTAGATGTTAGCATGAGTCTGTCGAGCTCTGGATAATACAAAACAAAATGGTCTGCATATACTGTATACATAAACCAAATACAAACATATTTAATAACCGTTTATGATATACCTACCAGTTCTAAAATAGTTGAATGAACATGCTCCTTGTAATACTGAGTAGCTTGTTGGTCTTGTGATTAAGACTCTCACCTCGTGATCCAAAGGTCGCGGGTTCGAATCTCACTCCAGATCAGCAAGTTAGTCCTATTTTCATAGCACAAGCGTTTAGCTTAATTTAAGTAAGAATATTGATGTGACACGTATTCCGTGTTCGCATCTCTATTTTAAAAAAAAAATACAGTATACCCCGTTAATTCAAACCCCGATAATTCGAAATTCAACATATTTCGAAATTTTTAAAATCCACAACTCCCAAAATGTTAATTCCATAGTAGATTAACCCCTATAAATCAAAAACATCGGTATTACGTAATTCGAAAGAGTTTTTAGTCCCTTGCGCCATAATTCAATTTTTCTTTTAAATTTGACAAAATTTAAAAAGATATTTCGATTTTTTCGCAAGTGAGAACAACAAATATTGTATACTTTAGTACCAAGGAGAAATGTGGCGATCTTTGTATATATTAGCATAATAAATATTGCGTTTTCCAAATGATTTATTGACGTTTTTCACAAAATTGATGGCATTTTTATGAGTTTTGTGATTTTTGGAGAATTTCATAATCACAATTTTTTTTATTGTACCCTGAATTTTGAATTAAGGCGGTTCTCGCATAATTCGAAATGAGTATTTTGGTCCTTAATGCAGAGGGTATCAGTCTCTGCGCGTAGCAGAATCGTTACCAATATTTGGTTGTCGGACTTTTTCAACCGTTGCAATAATTTTTACTGACAACTAAAGAATGCCATATTTTAATTATGAAAGTGATACACATTAAGGCTGGACATCCGATCTAGAAGTTTCAAATTTAAGGTATTTGGTGGATTGGTCATGCTTCATCAAGACGGATCTGACAGATAATCTGAACGT
Organism: Agrypnia vestita; assembly: GCA_016648135.1. Lineage (NCBI taxonomy): Eukaryota > Metazoa > Arthropoda > Insecta > Trichoptera > Phryganeidae > Agrypnia > Agrypnia vestita. Next base: position 33,877 of record JADDOH010012483.1, on the reverse strand, counting down.
AATATATAAATTTAATGGGATGTCATACAGGCCTTGAATATTCCTATAACGAAAAGGAATGACAGAAGAGTTAACAATATAGTTGTCGGTAGTATAATATGGTGGTTTAATAGATAGTTTAATATAATATTAATTAGCAACAAAGTAAAATTTGTGACGGTACATTGACAGCATAAAACTTGCGTGAAAACACGTCCGCTTCTCGCTGAGCGTTCAGCTTGGTTCAGCTGAGTGAAAAAGTGACGTTATTTCAAGTCGTAATTTGACGTATAATCGTGGTTTGATTTTTTAAAATAAGAATTAACGTTTTTTTAAATGAAAAAAGTAACTTTTAATAAATGTGGGTAAGGATTCAAAGAATTCAAAGATTTTTAAAATCACCAAAAAAAGGTAAAATTTCTTGCAAATTTAAAGATTTATTACTTTGTTAATATTTAACATTTCATAATTATTTTAGTACGGTTTATTCATTATAATTCTATCTTTAAACTCAAAAGAAAACATATTGTGCGTAGGTACATATATTCAGTAAAAATCAATCTTGCCTGAGATACTATTTTTGCCGCAGACAGAATTTTTTGGCCGCGGCCTATCGACTGACGCTTATATTTATTATTATTATTGTAAATTATGTTCATTTTATGAATTTTGTATAACACATTCTTTGCACATTGCACAAAGATTCTATCTATATTATTGTCTTAAAAAAATTGCAGTCTAGCATATATATTTTGATATAAATGAATAATAAAAACCCTTATTTTCGTAAAAAAAAACGCCGAAATATGTATTTGCCATGACCTTAGCGCTATTTTCAAAGGAGTGTCAAACATAAAAAAATATCTTTAATGGCTTAGAAAATATACATACAATCGGCTGTATTTTGAAAATAGCAATCATTTCTTTTTCGATATCTTGACAGTCATTGTATAAAATGGTAGCGCCGTCAATTTTGACGTTATTAAGTTTGACAGGCTTAGAATTAATGAATTCAACCAATCAGAAAGCTCTAAACGGTAAACAAACGTTAATTTATCCACAAATTGGTTAAATTCATTAATTCAAAACCTGTCAAACTTAATAACGTCAAAATTGACGGCGTTACAAGGCTATACAATAAATACAAAATTTGTCAAGGTTGTCAGGATACAGAAAAAGCAATGATTGCTATTTTCAGCTGAAGTGGGTACCTACCTACTTTCATGGTAATGATTTTATTCTTGACTGTATGCTACAAAATACCTAAACAAATTAAATATTGTTAATTTAAGTTCCTACACAGATATTTTTTATGCCTTACATACATTCTTCGGAAGGCACATTTATAAAAATGTGGTGCATTTAGATATAATTACTTTTTTATACTAGATACCTACCAATTATCCACATTTTCGGACACACAAACTATCTATATCATCTCTACAATATGTATATTAGAGTTTATAAGTACCTACTGAACTGGCAAATCATATATTAAATTTATGTCATTGCATCTTGTATTATTTTCATATACACAATAAAATATTTATACTTTGCACTCTTATATCACTCTAAGACTATCTATCAGGGTTAATAACAACCTATTGACGGTCTGTAAAAAGTAAAATAAAATAAAAACAACTACATTCTCCATTAAGCCTTATTTGGCATGTTCATCTGAATTATAATCACCGTGTAGGTGATGATGAGACCAATAATTTTGTAAATTAATCCAAGATTCAGATTAAACAATCCGCAAGCAGTAAATTTTGGGTATCGTCGGGTAATTAACTGGAGCCAGGATTTCAAATCCTCTGCGTCTCCTGCAAAGAATTAAATTATTTAATCACATCGCTTAACATCACGTACACATAATATAATGTATCTGAGTTTATAAAACATCTTTTTATAACATTATAACAAATTCCTTTTAAATGATATACTAATACAGTAAAGCCGCGATAATTCTAATAATTCCGATAACAAATTCCTGTTAAATGATATACCAATACAGTAAAGCCATGATAATTTTAAGTCAATAGTCAAACAATTTTAATCCATTAATCAAATCTACTTGATTTTTAATTTACCTGTGCTTTGCTTGCTGAGGATATTATCTATATAGTTAGCAGTTCTTCTTACTTCCCACCTGACGAAATCGCAGGAAGATAATATGAGAATCAAGATTAACAAATCATAACTGGTGTAAAACCATTTACTCACAATGCCACCGACGTTTGCAGCATCCGAATTCATCTAGAAAGTGTGAAAACTTTTTATGTACTTATTCAATTTTCATTTTATTTTAATATTGTAATCTTGAGAGTTTAACGGGAATTGAGACGTTTTACAAATGATACACCCGACATGCCTCTGGATCTTGTACCTATAAGTAAAACAAAATAAAAAGCGATTAAAGTAAGAAACCTATTTAAAAAAAATTTAAAAGTGTTTTGAATGTAGTCACCGAGGATTGCTAATTTAAAATATGTATAATGAAATCTAGATTTTATTTATTTCTCCATTCCAAAATCATGTTTTCTATAAATTTACAGGCTATGTTTCCTATAAAATCTCGAATTCAGTACATTATAAATTAGTAATCCTCGATGACTGCATTTTAATTTTTTTGGATATTGTTGCCTTTGCTTTTATACCCCAAATATATTAGCTTTTAGTCAAAATTTTTGAAATGGCATGATTTTATTAGGTAGTAGGTAAGTGGAATTCAATTTATTAAAATAACTCTTTTTTAATACTTATTAAGGGGAACTTTCGATACTAATTTAACTTTTGTCATTTTTTTATGAAAATGAGAATTTAAAGTTCCAAAATAATATTCATATTGGTTTTTCATATGACCAAATCGAGCAGTTGTAAAAATTACATTATAGATTTATGAGAATAGCCCAGACGTTTTGAGAGATTTTGATAGTATGTAATTCCTTCTGACTCTACCATCTTGTGAAAATGAAATTTGTATAGAAATTAATTTTAAATATTAGTTGATTCCCGAAAGCGTGGAAATAAGTAATATGTTATTAAACTGTATTTAAATCGTTTGATTATTACATAAATAGGTACACAGCGTTTTAAGGCCATCAAAAAATAAATATGTAATGTCTATACTATTTTTAAACTTTTTTTATTTTAATGCCAATTTGTCTCTGTAATCTTTGCTTTAAGAGACTATATTCCACATATGATTACATTTTTTTTTAATTTTTAAACATTTTTCTGCCACACTGAACGTAAACGTAAAAAAAAACTGTAATCTGATATAAATTAATAATAAATTAATATTAAAAACACAATTTTTCGTAAAAAAACATCCAAAAGTGAATAAGTATTGAAAGACTCCTCTTAAACAAATGTCTCAACATTGTACGCAATTAAATATTTTCCATTATGAATGGTAGTTTGACTAGTTTCAGTAATACTTACATCATTCTTGTCGTAGAAGAATATGTACAGCACACACCAAAATATTGACTGTATTATTGCAATTGTTCCACTCAGAACAGCACAAGTATTCTACAACAATTATTTCAGATGACTCACAATTTGCAGCAAAACACAGGAAGTCAACTATACAGGTGTAAGAAAGCAACTTTACATGTAGATTCGTGTCTAAATTATGAGTCGAAATGGTTGCTACTCATAAGTCCTAATATCAAAAGTTATGGAGATAAACATTTGTAAAACCACAAAGTTTGCATTTTTTTTTAAAACATTTCTGTAAATCGTTAGGCCATCATGAAAGTAACTTATATCATATATTTTGAGTCCAAAATTTTGAGTCCAAGGAACAAAATTATCACACTCAATAACAATAATATTGAAATAGTAGATGAATATATATATATAGGTACTTGGGACACAAGATAAAAATGAACAAAGAAAACCAAACAGCAGAATTGCCAAGACGAATAGGAATGAGCTGGGCTGCTTTTGGCAAACTCAAACATATCTTCGAGAACTAAAAAGAAAAGCTTTTGAATCGTGCATACTGCCAGTGATGATGTATGGAGTGGAGACTATGTCCCTTACAAAGAAAAGTGTAGAAAAGCTCAAATGCACGCAACATGGAGAGATCCATGCTTGGATTTAGAAGCCTAAGAGTTTAGAAATCATGAAATTAGGCGCGGTACCTACTAGAGTAGTGGATATCATGGACTGTGTAGCGAAGCTAAAATGGTAATCGGCAGGGCATGTTGCAAGGCAGGATGCTACAAGATGGACTCCCAGAGTTCTGAAGTGGAGACTTTGGGAGAATAAAATAGGCATCGGAAGACCTCAAAAGAGATCGGCCAACGATATAGCCACTTTAGGGGGAAAGAAATGGCTACAATTAGCAAATAACAAGGAAGGGTATGGATGGAGACCTATATCCAGCATAGGGTGTGGATGGAGAAATTAAGGTTGAAGAAGAAGAAGAAGATCATATATGAAAAATTCTTTCACAAGTCTAATAAAATGATTAAATCCTTGCAGAAATTTGTACCAGAATTTTTCCACAGTATATTTAGGAAGCTGAATTGTCTTTATTCATAATTCCGTAGCATAAGGGCAATAGAAGCAAAAGCGCCACTTTACATATGATGAAAATACAGGGTGACTTGTTTGAATATGATTATCTGGCAAAGTTTGTCAATTTTAATTTTTTTTTTCTGATTATAAAGAATGATTACGTGTTTTAGAAAAACTTTATCAAAAACAAATTAATTTTTAAGTCACCACTCTTTAAAAAATCTTTAAAATCAGTTACAAAAATATTTATTTAATTTTCGTCCATTGGATAGTGGCGCCCAATTATATGCAATGCATGAATACTGGAAATAAATTATAACATATGTGTCAAATTTACGATATAGTAAAAATAAGATAAAATATGTAATAAAAATAGATTTTTGTTGAAATAATATTTATTGGGTATTACGAAATATTATTCCATCAATCTTACAACGATCTAAGTTTACGGAAGCCGGATGCTACTCTATAGAGGGCCGGCGCTCCTGTAAAACATGGACCCATAACTTTTGTGCTAGCTTACTCAGTGACATTGGTATTATTTGTACTATTAAAATTATGGAAAAAAAACTGTATCCCATTCTGAGAATGGAAAAAAATCTATTTTTATCAATAAACGTTTATATTTCATTGTATAAGTGTTTTTTTTTACTTTGTAAAGGTGCTGTATAAACATTTTTAAGTAATTTTATTTTATTTTTCTTGTGTACATTAGCTACCTTTTTGTGCCCCGGTTTCCCCTTACTAGTGATAGAAAATGAATTCGAAAGACTATTATTGAATTTGTTGTACATAACTTCACAACCCTTGGATCCGGGTTTTTTAAATAATAAAATAACATATTTGTATATCGTGATAACTACATATGTGAAGGATTTTTTCTGATATTCATAATAATTTGTACCTATTACCACTATTTTAATTATAATTTTAGTGTATAATATTCAATAATAAATGAACTTTTATGAGCTATATTATAGATTGGGAGAATTTCTTTGTAGAATAAATAATTTTATAGAATTTAATTATCTTTGTAGAATAAATAATTTTATAGAATTTAATTAATATAGTATATAAATATATTTTACCTGATAAGAAAAGTGAAAATCGATCAAATCTGCCTGCTCGCAAGAAAGAATATATGCTTGTTTCAAATCATTAATATTGAATTTATTTATTTTTAAAGCACTATCGGCAATTTTCATATTTTCATCACAACTGTAGACATATTTTTCAAGTGAAGAAATATCGTCTACTCTGGGATCATTACCGTTTCCACCAGTTTTTAATTGAATTTCATAGTGACTCTGAAGTTCAATGTTCATTATAAAAATAATATTTTTAAGGAAGTACATACTAAGTACAAAATGAACTGTCTGAATTAAATAGATCACATCCAATGCATAATCAACCAAACCCATAAAAGATTCATATATATCATACACGAACGCCATTGAATATAATTCATACAGTACATTTGCTAAGTAAAATATAGATAACAATGAAGTAGTTTTGATTACGGTTTTTCGTCCTCTTTTGTAAAACGCGCACTTGTCAATACCGAGTAATACATCAACTGATCTAGAATTTATGTTGTATTTATCGAGAGTTGAAGAATAGTTGAACCCACTGCTTAAAAAAATGCATATAGCAAGTATCAGAAATGAAACTAGTACAACGATATCCAAAATTTTTGTAATTGAAACCATTTCCTCAGTGTCACAGCGTTGTTTGACTACGAAAGCGGTTGCGAGGGTTAACAAAGTGATCCCGAGAAAAGAATGCGATAGTCGTTTCCACTTTGACTTTGTTTTACCGTGACAGGTTCCCAGACAATTCATAATCAAAAGCAATGGTTTCATGGCTGCTGTCAAATCATCGATCTCATTAGCTTTGTGATCGTATTTTCTCGGTATAATATAAACAATATTACTATTCTTAGAGCTGGCCACGTTACGAACTGTTTTCTTCATATTCATTTGCTCACACTTGGGCTCCGGAAGTAAATGATTATTTTACAACCCTCAATCATTAGCTCTCTATAGAATAATTTATTATAATTTTTTAGAATAATTTATTATAATTTATCAACAAAGAATTTCTTATCTAGACAAAAATGACAAATTTCTCATAAACTTCAAATTTGACACCCTTTATAAAAAACTACAGAAAACATAACTTGTGATAGATTGATAATAACGCCTTTCGGTGTTACTATTTAATGAATAATTATGATGAAAGCTTTTATAATATCGATTGATTCTTTAGTGATTGTGTTAGAGTGTTTTAGGTTGAATCATTGTTAGTACAATGTCTAAACTAAACAATGAAAAACAGAATCACTCAACTGGCCTTTTTCCAAATAATAAATATTTTATAAACATACATACAACACGATATTTTCAGAGTTTTATTTTGTATTGAAATTTATTTTTTAACCAATATCTTTTACTGAAGAATGTAGGAGTATTTTTGAAATGTTGACATAAAATAAAATATTTACAATTTAGATTGAGAAGAATATACTTATATAAAAAAGGATAAAAATAAAAATCTATGTAAGTTTGTCGGGAAAAAATGATGAAGCGGATAATGAAATCCGTATAATTAGTAAATGAGAAACACACACTTACCTGAAAAATTAATCATAATCAGCAAAAATTGGTAATCTTAAATTATTTATTATGCTTACAATGCGAATTGTGTTTATATTATTTGTTAGATATTAGTATAGAATTGTATTTATTTTATGAAATACAATTTTATTTTCTCTTATTTTCATTGATGTCATTCATAAGGAAAGTTCTAATAGAGTTTATTTACAGATTTAAAATATGAGGTTGAATGTAATTTATTCTGAAAATATACACATACATAATAATTATACGTTTTGATGTATGTACCTACTTTTCGATCAATAACGATGTAGACAAATGTAAATGATTAATGCTATTAACAAAAGCTTCAGGTCACAAAGTAATAGGAAGTAGAATGCAGTGCTAAAAGTACTTTTATTAATGGACCTAATTACACCTTATGTGATGTCTTTGCAAGTTTTAGCAATTAATAATAGTTTTGCCAAATTTCTATAATTAAAAGAAGATTTTGATTCTTGTGACTTTGTATAAATACATTCATTTTTAGAAGAATATCAAAGTTCAGTTTGCTCCAGCAACTCAACACATCATTCAATCAAGATGCAGCTCGTAAGTAATATTATAAACACTTAAGTTACCTGTATTTCCCCATTGGTATAGCAGCGATTAAAATATTTTTGCACTCCCATATAAAGAATATTACACTATTTTATTATTTTAATTCCAGGCCTTAGTCGTCTGTCTGATGGTTGTGGGAGCCCTGGCCGCCCCCGAGGCCCCCCTGAGGCCCGTGATCCCGGTGCTGGAGCGGACCGAGGTCCACCACGACTCCGGGGAGTTCTCCCTGCTGTACCGCAGCGGGGACGGCACTGTGCTGTCCGAATCTGGAGCCCTGAAGCCCACCCTGGACGGCAAGGACAAGGTGCTCGTCAAGGAGGGGGAGTACTCCTTCACTTCTGATGACGGAAAGGTCTATCGCACCAAGTACGTGGCCGACGAGAAGGGATTCAGGGCTGAGGGAGAACATTTGCCCAAATCTGTGGTTGCTTAAATGAATACCTAACTCCTTGAAATGCGCATCCGAAAATTATAAATAAATCGTGTATATGTATTTTCCGTGTTTTATTTAAAAAGTGCGGGGATAAATTGTCCTAATGAACAATCGAAAGTCACAATCAACGTATCAAATCATATATTTATAAGCTTAATTTGCTTAAAAATATCGTCCCTTAAATATCTTACTATTCAGCAATTCTTATAACTTAAAGCAAGCTGAAAACTTTGTCTGGATTTGTGTAGGTGAATTAACTTAAAAAACTTTTGTTGGAAGATACATATGCATTGGCGTAACTGAAAAAATATACTCCAATGCAGTATGGAAAAAGAGCATTGGGCACCAAAGCAAAATGGAATTACCTATCCCTGTAATATATAGATATGCCGCCATTGCTCATCAGAGTAGAGACCTCTATCATAGATATCTATGTAGGTAAGTTATAAAATAACGAGAAGTGAAGGATGAAGAATGATACTCAGCGCTGGCCCAAGCAAACTTGGCGCCCTAGGCGACAGACTGGAACGGCGCCCTTTTTACTCCCTTCCTTTTAACTCGTAGCGTCTGCTTGTCTGCCGAAAAAACTTTGGATCGATTTTTAACCCTGTTCGAGCTGAAACTTTGCAAGCAGGCTCGTGGCGACGATAAAATTATCTAACAAATTTTCGTTTAAATTTTTTTAATAATTACAGTATAATTTTGGATTTTTTGAAATTTTAACGATTTATAGATTCTTCAATTTTCGAGCCCGACGCGTGGAGTAGGCGCGAAATCTGTTTCAATGAGAAAGGGAGTATAATAAAATCTTGGTTTTTATGGGTTAGTTTTTTTAAATAATTCACAGCAAAATAAAATACTAATGTAGATAGATTAAGTGTATAATTTTTCATCAAATAATTAGAACACAGATATGGTTTACTTACATAAAGGAGTGTGTATCCAACTTCTTTTTGCTGTATAGAGTAAGGGACGATGGGGTGATTGCGGACGCGGGATAAATACGGACTAGCAGATATCTACTCGATCCCTTACTTCCGCGCCCGGCCGCCACGATCACGTGTTACTTTCCGTCATCTTTAGTGCGGAGCAAACATTCACGAAAGAAAGCTGTGCAAAATTTTCAAGATAAATAAAATCAAACAATTTTGTGAATTTTAATCTAATTTTTAGTGTTTACTATTTTGAGTGCTGTGTCTATGAAATAAGTGACAATAAAAAGTAATATTTTCTATCGATTACCTCGATAATGGAGAATAAATTACACAATAACTTTCGATGATAAATTTTTTTAACCAACAAATAATTGTCGTTGTTATTTTTTAAACTCATTGGGTTTACTGCGGACAAGCTCCCTAGGGTAAATACGGACATCTGCAATTACCCCTGACTCGATTATATATCAAAACCTAAGCCAATTTATTGCACATTTTATCATTTAGTATTTAACCCTGAAAAAATAGATATATTTTTTGAAAATCTGAAAACACTTACAATCAAATAGTGGTTTAAATCAGATTCAATCAACAATGTATATGAAACTAGGATTAGTACTGTACAACAGAATTCCAGGATTCTTGCACCAAAGGGATTAAAACAAGTTGGTAAATTTGCCGTGCAAAGCGCGGTACCTTAACAACAGTTGTAAATTGTTTTAACGCTAGAGGCACTTATATTCCACCATTTTTCACATTCAAAAGAAAGATAATGAATGCACTGCTTATGAGACAGTGATAGTAATATGGTAGCTAGTGTTTCCGACTCTGGTTGGATAACTGAACGAATATTCGTTGAATAGCTCCAGCATTTCAAAGAAATTGCAAAACCTTAGGCTGATAATCCCGTTTTGCTAGTACTGGACAATCACGAGAGCCACGTAAGTCTGAAAGCTTACGGTCAACAATCCAGGAGCCAAAATTACAGCATATGATACTGTAGGTCTTTTTACAAAACAACCTTTAACCGAACAAGTATAGAAAAAACTATTAATGGCTTCAGGTGTGCTGTAATTTACCCAATGGATCAAGATAAATTCAAAGGCACTTTTGCAAGTTTTGGTTATATTATTGAACCAGAAACTCCACTTAACACCAGAAACATCAACTTTGATAATTTAAGCCAAAGAGAGCTCAAAATGAATCTCAAGTCATCTGTGATGCAGCCAATGATAGTATTTCAAGTCAAAGAGGATCTTAAGAGGCATCTCAACTCTTTAGAAACGTTCCGAACATGGAATATTCAAAATAAATAAAACGTGCGAATGAATTAGTACGCGCAGGTGATGTTATCAATGATGCTGATTTAAGCCAAAATATGACAAGTCAAACTAGCCAGTCTTCCTCATTACCATTTATTGACATAGTAAAGGTACCAACTCTATAACCTAATCGTAACAAACGGTGGGTTAAAAAAAACATATTTATTTTTACCAGCACACCGGAAAAACTTTACCCAGAAGAAAAAGAACAAAAGAAACTAGAAAGAAAAAGGAAGAATCTCAAACGAGAAGAGAAAAAACTACAAAAGAAACCAAAAAAATACTAAAGAAAAACGATCAAAAGTTGCGAAATTTTAAAATTGTTGAAACTGTACAAGAGAATGATGAATATTTTTGCATTTTTTGTCAGGAAAAGTATCGTGACCCCCCCAGCGAAGGCTGGATTGTGTGTTTAAAATGTTAGAATTGAGCTCTTGAGAAGTGCGCTGCTGGGTCTTCTTCCAGAGGCTTTATTTGTGACTTGTGTGAATGATGTGGGACGTCATCCGTAAATACCCCATGCTGTCCGTAATTAACCCAACACCCGTCCGTATTTACCCTAAGGGCTACGGGTAATTACGGACAGACAAGGTTTTGTTTTTGATTAAAAATATATAGTTGTTGATTGATCTCGTAAAATAATTAATGTAGATTTTGTAGGTGAATAACTAAAGTTTCATAATAAATAAAGTCAGGCTGATTATTTCTAATAGTATAGGTTTTGTACGTTATTTCGTTTCAGCGTCCGCAATTCACCCATCCTCCCCTAAATTGAAAACTTTTTAAAAGAACACTAAATAGAGCTATTACAATAAACACTAAATAAAGTTATACAAGTTTTATTTTCCTTGCCTTAATTTTAGCAAAAGTGGAAACGATCTCCTTTAAATCAATTGTTTCAGCTATTTTTTGTTCTATTGATAAAGTCGACAGCCCCACAAGTCTTTCTTGAGTCATTGTAGAGCGCAGGTATGTTTTAATTAGTTTTAATTTAGAAAAACTGCGCTCACCACTGGCGACAGACACAGGAAGTGTCAGAAACACCCTTATTGCAATTACTAAATTAGGTACGCTATCTACTAGCCCATTTTCATAGATGTAATTTAAAACTCGGCGTACTATTTTTTGGTACTCTTCTTGCAATAGCTTGTAATTCGCTGCATAACTCGGTTGCATCAACATCCTTAGAGTCTCCATGACAAAGAGATTCTTCCAACTTATAATTTGATTTACGTTTGCATGAATAATTGCACTGTGAACATAAATAAGGTTTATCCTCAGTATGCTACTTATTCAGTGCAAACAAATTAATTAAACTTCTACTTAAAGTTTGAAAATTTTCTTAATGATGTTTCCGAAAAACCAGAATCAAAATTGATAACCACCGGCATTTTTTTGTGTGTACTTAAATGATACCTAAAATAAAAGCAAGATGGTGCAGGTTTGTGTTTCTTTCACGGAATAGTGGCCGACTTCTTAGCATTCAAAAATATTGTTGAATTATATTGCGAGTGTCAAGTTTATTCAAGTTGAAGTAATTGGTTGCCGGAACACTGGCAAAATCCCCCTACTCAAGCCTGGGTATTTTGTGATATGCTTTGCTCCTGTAATTGGGCTTCTTGGCCTGTTAATGTGTAAAATATATTAAAAATGTTTTTTAAAATTCCGACAAGAAACTTAAGCCGGTTGCTTGATTATTTTTTTAAATGTTTGATAATTTGAATAATTTGTAGTATACGTTAAGGGCGTGGATTTTTGCGATAACGGGCTGTTTGATAGATGGAAAACGAAAAATACGCTTTCTACTGATCAAAAAACCAATCCTTATCGATGAGCACATTATGAAAATATTACAAGTTTAGAAAAAGATATGGAAAATTTATTTGAAAAAGTTTTTTCACCAGTTGGTTCTTCACTGTTTGTCATCCTTTGTAATGCACAATAATTTATACACAATGTTTTATTCCATTTATTTGAGTCATATAAGCTAAGCCTAAGGGCTCTTTCAGAGTAAGGGCGGGTGCGAATGCTGGCGCGGGTGCGTGTAGTTCAAGATGTACGTAGACGCCTCTCGCTTTCACAGTGCTCGCGTGCGTGCGCGTCGAAACCGAATTTCGGCCGAAATTCGGCTTCGGTACATACCTATTTAAACCGAACATTCGGCTGAATTCGATTATTCAACAGAACCCACATTCGGTGCAATACTAGTACTTACTACTTTAACCTTTAAACGCCCGTGAAGCTTTTTTTGTGAAATATTCGCCCGACTTATGCGTAGCTCTTATAAAAATAATTACATCTCTAAAATTAGTTATCCTATTTAGGTAAAATATTTTTTTTATCAAAATAAAAGATTATTTACAAAAACTTTATTTGTAATGTTTCACATTTTATATAATTACACATTAAAGTTAAAGAATACATAATAAATAACTTTAAGAAGCACACATACACACGTGCGTTTAGACTCAGCCGCTTCGGCACTGTGAACTAGGGATGGGTAAAAAATATCGACATATTAATATATAGATATTTATCGTCGATATATTTTTTTGCGATATATCGAATATTTATATTTTTTCTGGGTTAATCGATATTTTTTCCTTGGCGACTTTTTTTGTTTTGGTCATTTTTTTGGCGATCTTTTTTTGGTTACCTTTTTTATTTTTTTCGACTTTTTTTGGGTATCTTTTTAATTTTTTGGTTACCTTTTTAATTTTTTTCTTGGCGACCTTCTTTTTTTGGTCATCGATATATTTTTTTTCCGATATATTGATATTTTTTTCCGATATATCGATTTTTTTTTGGCGACTTTTTTTGGGTTTTTGATCGCCAAAAGCTTATTCCCCTTACAGTTTTGAAAAGATAATATCGATAAATATCGATATATCGATATATTTTTCGCAATGTATATCGATTATTTTCGATACTTTTTTAAAATATTGAATCGATATACATCGATTTTTTTTTTCATTTACCATCCCTACTGTGAACATGGCGACGCCAAGGCCCGCGCGGCCGCTCACGTACCTACCCGCTCCCGCCTGTGCACTCTGAATAAGCACTGATAAGCACTAAGCGCTTTCGATGAGCACAACCATCATCTTCAGAGGCAATATTAGAGCATCTTTTAGAGCGTCTAAGTAATATTGCTACACATTAAAATTCATTATCTAAATGTATTTTAAAATAATCTGTAGGAATACCTTGTTTCTTAAAAAAAAACATACAATTTGATTAATATTTGATGCTGGCAATGGAAAAACGACGCGTTACTCGAAACGTATTAAGAGCAATCATAATACAATTTGATAAAATAAATACGTTAGTCATGTAATTATTACTGATTAATCCTTAGGTTAGGAAATTAATCCCTTCGCTTGTAAAATAAAACATTGAAAATTTATATTTATGATTTATTTAAATTTTTCGAATGCGCATTTTAAGGAGTTGGTGATCATTTAGACAACAACGGATTTGGGCAAATGTTCTCCTTCAGCCCTGAATCCCTTCTCGTCGGCCACGTACTTGGTGCGGTAGACCTTTCCGTCATCAGAAGTGAAGGAGTACTCCCCCTCCTTGACGAGCACCTTATCCTTGCCGTCCAGGGTGGGCTTCAGGGCTCCAGATTCGGACAGCACAGTGCCGTCCCCGCTGCGGTATAGCAGGGAGAACTCCCCGGAGTCGTGGTGGACCTCGGTCCGCTCCAGCACCGGGATCACGGGCCTCAGGGGGGCCTCGGGGGCGGCCAGGGCTCCCACAACCAGCAGACAGACGACCAAGGCCTGGAATCAAAATAGAAAAATAAATTATTCTGATATTGATCTTCAGATTGGCCAAATTCATTATACCACATATAAAAATATTCTGAATCGTCGGCATAATAATGGAGAAATATAGTTAAATTTTATTTTTGCAATTTTATATGCGAACTTACGAGCTGCATCTTGATTGGATGATTAGTTGCTGTTGCTGGAACAAACTGAACTATGCTTTCTTCCAAAATATTCGCATATTTATAAGAAGTTTTCATTCTTTGTTGATTACTACTGTACAAACTAATGAGGACAGCCCAAAGGTAGACGCGAATATTAAAGCGTCATTAGGTTAGTGTTTCCTCTTTCTTGAAACTTGCTTTCATTAAAATATTTTCGTTAAATAACTCTACAATAATTAGATATGTATATCCATACATGTATTTACCCACAACGGATTTATTCGTTTTTTTTGTTACATTGTATTTGTATGGTTTTTTAGTTCATTTGGAACATTACAAATGTCTATACCTACAAGCCAACATAAATTAATTTACACAAATATTATGCACCAGACCTCGAATCTGTGAAAATAATTTTGAATGTTTAACTTCATTGATTGACATTTAACTTCATTTAACTTCATCGATTCACACTAACATTTGATTGTATCATCCTCATCATCTTCATTTCCTTGTTCTAGTAGGGTCGGGGACTCAAATACTCGACAAGGTGTTTCCATGGTTCCCAGTCTTGCGTCGCTTCTGCATGAATCAACCAATCTAGACCCATTATGTTTTCATACACATTTTTGTTGCTTCTCCCAGCTTATTCTGGGGCGACCCACCGGTCGTCTTCCTTCCGGGTTTGCCAGGAGGATTCTTCTGGCATTCTTGGTATTCGTTCTTCTGGCTTATTTGTGGTTTTTCTATGTGTAGAATTATATATTTTTTGTTGTTAGAATTATTTATATTATAGATTTTTCTATATGTAGAATACAACATGCTGATTGTATCAACTTGGTTTATAGTATATTTCGTTTAAATCATCGATTACTGCGTTCTTCACAAATTTTTTCATAAAAATCTATGGTTTTTACGAAAGATTTCTGTAATCCAAGTTGATACAACCGGCTGTGTATAAGTGTGTACCAACTTGAATACTTTTAACTGTCAAATTTCATAGGGAGAAGAAAAAAATTCAAATTTGCAGAGACTGAAATGATAAACGTCCATGTATTACAAAAAAAGTAGTTATAAGGTAGTTAAATTATAATTAAAATCACAATTATTTCTGTTAAATATAATTTTTCAGCCAGGATTTTTGGACAATTGTCTGATTTATTTTAAAAATTATTATGCATGAGTGTATAACATAATAAGTTCATAAATTTATATTACTACGTTTTTTACTAGGACCATTTTTCATGAGATCCTGATTGAATGAAAAAAATATTTTTTTAATATAAATATATACATTAATATATATATATATATATATATAATATAATATATATATCGGTAAAACATAAACCTTACATAATGGACAAGATCTGTTTTCAATCATATGGAAAAGTAGACGATTATGAAGTTAAATGAAAATAAAGTATTTTGCTGTTGTACCTACTCGAGTGAATTTTTAAAATTAAATTAACTTTATTGATTCTCTAACAATTATTGATTCTCGATTTACCTGTCGATTGACGGATTATTTTCAATTAAATAAAAGCTTTGACATAAAATTTGTATTTAACAATGTTAAAAACTAAATTATGAAGTAAAAGTTTATGTTTATTTTAGCACACAGCCATTCTGTACTAATTTACATTTGTTGTCATTTGATTATTAGTGTTTTTTTAGATAAATTTTTCGGATACCTACATGAAAAATTACGGAACACGATATTCGTATACGGTATAAATTACCTCATAAAGCATTATTCAGTTTGAAGCAATTTTTTTACTAATTTTAAGCCTAACGTTATTTCGGAACTATTTTTGTTACAAAATAAAACTAGAAAAATAAAAGTAATTGTGAATTTCGGAATCAATATTATTTAAGACAATGAAGCCGCAACGTCGTGGTTTTCATGATTCATCAAAGTACTCGATATGTGTGTACCTACTTGCAGATTTTTTCGTATAAATATGCTACATTTGATAGTCCGTCATTGCAGTTCAGTTCTTTTCAGTGACGGAACAGCACACCTAGCCAGAAATGCAGCTCGTAAGTATTTCTGTTAATTCATATAAGTACATATTACGTATGATTATATAATTATAACACGTATTTGAAATTAGTTTAAAAATAATCCAAATTAAAAAATAAGAAGTTAAATTGTTAGTCATCCCAGTCCTAGAAGCATTTCTCACATCACACAAAGGCAGAACACAGTTGAATATTAATGTATTATATTTTTTATGGCAGAAAAATAATTCATTATCTTATTTCTGCAATTTTTGGTTGTCACTCGCTTGTTATTATGTGTAGGTTCTTTAATTTTTTATGTATTCTGGTGTAAGACTTGCCAGGATATATCTTCTAATTTATTCATTTGATTATTATAAAATTAATCAAAAAGCCTTATTTGTCATCATTGATGGACGATATACCTAAGTATTATCAGGAAGAATTAGGTACCCATACAGAAAAAAGTCTTCTTTGGTGATTTTTAATAATAATTCAAAATTATTAAAATTCACAATCTATATTATGATTGCGCTTTAAACCCATCGAGTAATGAGTTATTTTTCCATCGCCTACTCCAAAAACAAATCAAACCGTATGTTTTTTCTTACAGATTATTTTAAAATACATTTAGATATTATTTAATGTGTAAAAATATTATATGTATATGCATTATTAAACATTCAAGACTATTAAAGAATAAAGAAGAAGAAAAATTTAAAAAAAATTCTATGACGTATTATGACGAATAACTTAATACGCTTATTGGTAAAATATCAAACTTAAATACGTATCTTAATAGAGGTAATTTGAATTGCTTATTAATTTCAGATTATCGTCGCCTGTCTGCTGGTTGTGGGAGCCCTGGCCGCCCCCGAGGCCCCCCTGAGGCCCGTGATCCCGGTGCTGGAGCGGACCGAGGTCCACCACGACTCCGGGGAGTTCTCCCTGCTGTACCGCAGCGGGGACGGCACTGTGCTGTCCGAATCTGGAGCCCTGAAGCCCACCCTGGACGGCAAGGACAAGGTGCTCGTCAAGGAGGGGGAGTACTCCTTCACTTCTGATGACGGAAAGGTCTACCGCACCAAGTACGTGGCCGACGAGAAGGGATTCAGGGCTGAGGGAGAACATTTGCCCAAATCTGTGGTTGTTTAAATAAATACCTAACTCCTTGAAACGCGCATCCGAAAAATATAAATAAATTGTATGTATGTATTTTGCATGTTTTATTTAACAAGTGTGGGAATAAATTCTCATAATGAACAGTCGAAAGTCACATAATCAACGTACCGAATATAAACTTAATTTGCGTCTCTTATATATCTTATAAGTCAGCAATTCGTATAACATAAAGCAAGCTGAAAAGTTTGTCTGGATTCGTGTAGGTGGATTAACTTAAATAACAATATTTTCTTAACTTAATCTTAAATATTCTTGGTATTATTGTAAACTGATAACTTTGTAACTAGAATGAATTCCATATCATCTGAAAATTCGATTTCACCAGGTCCCTCCTGATTTTCCGCGGGGACAGGTTCGACTCCGACATAAGTATTTGTATAACCGCTACGTTATTACTTATACGGTATAATCAGATACAGGTAATTAACTTGATGACAGACCTCATTACCATTATAATTACATTAGTGTAATAAAATAAATAAAATAATCATTTTATATTAATTGTAAATCGGAAATCAGAGAAGAATACCAAAAATCTACATAATAATAACAACTATTATTAGAAGATACATTTGCATTGGCGTACCTAACTGAAAATAATGTACATTATAAAATACCGAGAAGTGAAGGATGAAGGATGATACTACATATTAATATCTACATAACACAACTTAAGGTAATGTACGTGTTGCCTACACTATCGTGGATTTCTTATCTTTCTGTTCTATTCATCCTTCTAATTGAACTGTGCCTGTAGGTAAAGAGATATTACATATTTATCATCTGATATGACAGACATAATAGATGAAAGAAAGCCCGTCTGGAATGACGGAAATTTTTTTTTCAAATTTATACCTATCGACGTGCTACCTCCCTTCTGTATTGCACCTACATTCTGAAATTGAGTTAAATTATTGTTGAACTCATGGAAAGTAGGTAGGTACCTACCTAACAGGGGCGTGCAGTTAGTGGATAGGTACATTGAAGCATGAATTTTACACAACATATGCTTTGAAAAAAAATCGACAATAAAGATATATCTCGAAATATTTATATTAAAATTATTATCATGCAATTCAGATTTAATATGCCCTAATTTTCTGTCAGATAAATAATTTATTTTCCAAAATATATACTAACGTAAAACTCATGCTGCAACGTACTCACTGCACGCGCTTGCTACCTATCTAGGTTAAATAATATACAAAACTCTTGATTGATTCATTTATATTAAGAAAGGATCGTCCAGATAAAACTACTTTTTCGTATCTAACTGAGTAATAAAATATCAGATGATTATAAAATTTTGGTATCCGAAATAAGCATGCGTATGGTTTGCGCCATTAAAATATTACCGATATACAATGACCAACAGGTAATATTTAAATGTGAAAAATATAATAAGGAATGATAAGTTGATAATATGATAAGATAAATATCTATATATTTTAGATTTTTTTACCATAGCAATTCTATGGAGTTTGTATATTATTTGAAAGTTTAAACTCGCGACGTTGACTATACAGCACTCCAGTAGAAAAAACTTCTGGAGAGCTTTTTTCATTCAATTTTGAAATTTAAACAGCTAAGAAGATAAGCGACATGAAAGTTTCCTTTTTTTTTAAATATTCTGACTTAAATTAAATATGAAGTCATAAAAGTAATTTATTATGGAATTAAAAAAATCTAGTTCAAATTTCTGCACGGCTTTAGTCATTTTATTTGACTTGTATCAAAGCAATAGAATTTTTAATATTCGGTATAAATTACTTTCATGAAGTTTAAAGTCTAAAGTTTACAAAAGTTAAGTCAGAAATATTGAAAAATAAATTGTAAACCTTGATGTCGCTTATCAACTATTGACGTAAAGTGGAAAGAATGCAAATTTGTATGCAAAATTGATTAAAGAGGACTTAATTATATAAGATTAACACCCACTAAGTTTTTGCTACTAGCTCCGAGACATTCTGTATTTCTCTTTAATGGAGGTACCTACAGCATGGCAGAAATGGAAATCGCTCACTGAAGTTTTGTGCGAAAATCGCGTGTCTATGAGGACTAAAGATTTTGTATATAAAACTGCAGTAAGATCTGCAATGATTTGCAGCTCAGAATGCTGAACTGTAAGGAAGGTGCACGATCAAAAACTCCATAAAAGTGAAATAAAGATGCTCAGATGGTCTGGGGGTCAACGAGCCTTGACAGAGAGAGAAATGAGCGTATCAGGGGTTAGTTTTAGAGTAATCCCTGTTACGGAGGAGGTGAAAGAATCTAAATTGAAATGTTATGTCCATGTAATGAGGCATGGAGATCATGCAGTGTATACCGTACTCAAAATAGAAACAAAAAGAGGTAATGTCGACCCAGCGCCACATGGTGGAGTAGTGTGGAGAAAGACCTGAAAAATGCCCAGTTGGACGAAGCGATGGCCCAGCATAGGGAATCGTGGAAAAGAAAAATAAGAAGAGCCGATCCCTAATAAAAAGACGAAGAAGATTATGATCAATTCATTTTTCATTCTCTCCATACATTTTTTTTCAAGGGCCGCTTTTACTGAACGTAAGTAAATATTGATCGATGGTAGGTACCTGAAGAAAATATAAAATTTAAAAAAAAGGTTTGAAACATAGACGTGACAATTCTGCATTTGTGAAATAAAACACGGAAATACATATAGGTAGGTATATGATTTATTTTAATTTTTCGGATGCCAGATTAAAGAATTGCGTGTTGATTCAGGCAACCACGGATTTGGGCAAATGTTCTCCCTCAGCCCTGAATCCCTTCTCGTCGGCCACGTACTTGGTGCGGTAGACCTTTCCGTCATCAGAAGTGAAGGAGTACTCCCCCTCCTTGACGAGCACCTTATCCTTGCCGTCCAGGGTGGGCTTCAGGGCTCCAGATTCGGACAGCACAGTGCCGTCCCCGCTGCGGTACAGCAGGGAGAACTCTCCGGAGTCGTGGTGGACCTCGGTCCGCTCCAGCACCGGGATCACGGGTTTCAGGGGGGCCTCGGGGGCGGCCAGGGCTCCTACAACCATCAGGCAGACGACGAATACCTAGAACCATAGAGGACCATTATTATATATTTACCTCCATGCCTATTTGAAGATCTTAGATTTGAAGATGTTAAATAAATGTATCTACTAACTAATTAACTAACCAACTATCACGCCATTTCCCAGCATAGAAGTAGATATAGTAGGCAGAGAGGATAGAACGCCACACACTTCACACACAGAGGATAGAACGCACACCACTTTTACTTCGTCTACTTTCATACATATTCTCGTGCACACTCTTCGGTTGAGCTGTTTTTAACAGAGCCATCCTCCAATATTTCATTTATCTGGTCACGCTAGGTAATTTGATCTCCGTTCCTAAAATGTCCTACATATTTTGTAATATTATGAAATATTTTACGACAGAAAAAAAAAATCGTAATAATATATTGATGTATTTTTCACATTGTGTTGAATTTTAATACTTCAGTTTAGCTATGCGATTTTTTTACATATACACGACAGATAGATTTTTCATAAAAATTGATCACTTCGTACTAAACTGTTGTATACTTAAAGAATTTTGTATTGTATTTAAATACCAGAATTACAAAAGTATACCTAAAGGAATTGTAAACATAAATTTTCCTCTAGACAGATATATATGTATGTATCTCTCACAGATATGTGGCAATTCACAAAAAAATATCAGGTCTGATTTTGAGATGTAATTCATTAAAAAAACTTACGAGCTGCATCTTGATCGAATTGTTATGTTGCTGGAACAAACTGTACTGTGCTTTTCTCCAAAAACATGTCAAATTTATACTACTTTACAACAACAGAGTTATTAGATATTTTCACGGAACATCTGCATGAACATTTGTAACAACTTACTAATTAATGAGCCAATTTGCCATACCCACAAATTTAAAATGCCCTAAGGGCAGCGAAAATGGTGTCATTAATATTTTTAATTTTCTTGCTGTTATTAATAAGTAAACAGAAAGTAGTTTACAGAAAAATAATTAAAAATTCTTTTTTCTTTTTTAGCGATCGCGTGGGACTCGAAAGTCCATGACTACAGAGGGTCATCTGTCTCTTGGCGGACTCACCTACCTCTTGCAGATCTATTAAAAACATTAAGAATGTTCTTAGGTTTTCATGCCCGTTCTCGTTTGTGTTTTCTGAGATACTATGATGTGTTTTTACGACCTTTCTGGCCGACGTTTCGGATCTCATTGCAGGATCCACCATAAGGATTTAGTGTTGTTGTGTGTGTTGATTTTGTAGTTAAGTATTGGCTTTAATACCGTGTCGAAAGCAGACATTATCTTGGAGTCTCCTCCTTGGTCTCGATCCTGGTACCTTGTGTATTAGAGCTTTGTAGGACAACAATAAAAACTTAAAATTATCATCATCATCATCACTCTTGTCACTACAACCCTTGGTGAGTCTTGGCTTGCTCAAGAATCTTCCTCCACTCATCTCGGTTTAGTGCCAGGTCTCGCCAGTTCCGAAGCTCCAAGGCAGAGATGTCTTTGAGGACGTTGTCACTCAATCTTAATTGTGGCCTTTCTAAGCACCTTCGCCCTATTGGCCTTGAGTTCAGCAGGAACTTTGGTGCTTGATGCTCGGACATTCTCACCAAAGTCTTCCCAGTTTTATAAATTTTGCGACGTTTGGCTTCTTAAACAGAGTATAGAGCTCATTGTTGTAACGTCTGCACCAAATTCCATTTTCTAAAACCGGTCCGAAGACACGTCTCAAAATTTTCCTTTCAAAAACGTCCAGTACTCGCTCATTCCTCTTAGTACCCACGTCTCAGCTGCGTACGTGAGCACTGGCCTAATAAGCGTTCTTAAAAACTTAAAATTATAAGGGTCTGATACATTTTTAAGCAGTCATTATATATACCATAATTAATTATGCATTTTCATGTTTGCTTGACGTTACTTTTGGAAGTGAATCTACTTTGCCGACGTAAAATTAAGTGTAAAATTTTCAGACAACTAAAGCTGGAGATGAAAATGCGTCACAGAAACAGGTTGGAATGTACACATATTATATGTGGAGTATAAAAGCAAAAAAAGCAATATCAAAAAAATAAAAAAATATTTTGATTGTTGTCACCGAGGATTATTCACTTAAAATGTACAGCATTTTATATATTATAAATATATATTTATAACTATATTATATATCTATCCCGACCAAAATCATATTTCCCATAAATTTATAGGCTATATTTCCTATAAAATCTTGAATTCAGTACACTATAAATTAATTATCTTCGATGACTGCATTCAAATTTTTTGGATATTGTTCCTTTGCTATTATACTCCACATATATGATGTATGGGCATTAAATTAGCGACACATTAATTTATTTTGTTAATTCTTTCATATACAGTGTAACTCATAGCTAGTAGCAAAATTTTCGGGGGAGTCTTTTTCATTAAATTATTTTGCATGAAATGTCGACAGTTACGGAGGTAAGCGACATCTATTGCTTTTTTTTCAATATTTATTTTACAGACTTATTTTATGAAAAATGTTGGAGTGTCCAATACAGCAACTTATATGGAATATTAAAAATTATCGATTAATAATTATTAAAATAAAGATAAATATTAAAAATTATCAACTTATATGGAATATTAATAAAATCGCTTTAATACAAGTCAAATAAAATGACAAAAACATCTGAAAAAATATTTTTCAAATTTCTGCAAGATCTACATAATTTTATTGTAACATAGTGGATACATTTTTAATATTCCATACAAGTTATTGTACTGATAGTCCAACATTTTACTAAAAATAAGTAAAAAATATTTTTATAAAAAATGCAAATTTGAATGTCAAAATGTAAAATGTTAAGAATATTTTCTATTAAAAGTTGCCTAAAGAAAACTTCCCCGGAGTTTTTGCTACTAGCTATGAGTTGCCCTGTGTATTTATTTACAGACCTGTTACCTAATTCATTGACGCCTTTCATTGAAGACTAACTAACTAACCATCGCACCGTTTTCCTGAAGGGGAAGGCATAGAGGATAGAACGCCGTATTCTTCTATCTTGGTATACCACCTTTGCTTTGGCTATATTTATACATCTTCTCATGTAAGCTCTACGGTTGTTGAAGCTTTTAACAGGGCCATCCTTTCCAATTTTTGGTATTTATATTTTTACTATAAAATTTTACAATTTGGTATTTATTTTTATACTTAAAAATTTGGTAGAATACTGTTTTAATGCGTCCAGGTTTAACGAAGATTTAATTAATATGCGACGAGGTTTCAAATCCCCCGCTAAAAATATTTTATTTAATTAATTTATTGATTGACAAAATATATTTATTTTTTAAATTACACAAAATATACAAGCTTTTAAACATTTCTTTAGAAAAAAAAACTGTTTTGTTATTTTATATAGGAGGAATACCTTAAATATAAACTTTGTATTTAGTATATTTAGAGAGATATTCTCATAATTAGAGGCAATGCCAACTCAATTTACAAAACCGGAGAGGAAAGGTTAAGCAGCATCAAATAATTTTCGTTGCAGTACCGGTGCCTCACCTTGGCTCCTTGTAGAGCGATTATTGGCTACTGTGACAATTACCAGATGAAGAATCCCTTTAGCTTTTTATGGTGAGTAATATTAACATTCTTGAATGCGTATTTATTTCATTTTAGGCTAAATATCTTTATACTGAAAAATATATCGGTAGGTACCTACACAATACACAACAGCCTTAATTTAAAAAGGATATCGTCCGCTGTCAAATTCAGTTTTTGTCTTTGTTGTCATTTGTTGTGTGGTGGTTGTGTGGATGACAGTTGTAACGTTTCTTGTATTTTTTTGTGTCGTGTGTTTACTTACGGTGGTATTGTATTTTTTAATGAGTGCTTGATTTCTTAACAAAATGTTGCCCGGAATTGGTGTCTTTGGCACCGGGGCAGTGGCAAAAGTGTTAGTACCTTTCTTGCGCGAGAAGGGTTTTAAAATTGAAGCTATTTGGGGCATGACCCTTCAAGAAACGGAGCACGTAGCTAAAGAGTTACAAATCCCGTTTTATACTAATAAAATTGACGATGTTTTGCTAAGGAAAGATGTAAATCTCGTTTTCATAATCTGCGCTCCTAATTTACACGCTCAAATATCGGTTAAAGCATTAGGTATTGGTAAACACGTAGTGTGCGATAAACCCGCCGGTTTGAATCAAGCCGAGGCTTTAAAGATGGTCAGGGCTTGCCAATACTACCCGACATTGATATCTATAGTTAATCATTCCTTGAGGTTTTTGCCAGCATTTTCCTGCATGAGAAAAGCCATCAGTGATGGATTTATAGGCACACAAGAAGAGTTGTCTATGATGGACATAAAAGTCCAGATGAGTTCTCTTTTGAACAATACTTATAATTGGTTGTGCGACGATACAATGGGTGGTGGTACCCTCACCCTCCTGGGGAGCCACGTAATTGATTTAGTAACATTTCTAACGGGACAAAAAGCCCTCAGGGTGCATGGTGTTTTGAGAACCTTTACAAAGACTACTGACAAAGTGAATGGAATCAGACAAATAACTGCTCCGGACTTTTGCACTTTTCAAATGGAGATGGATAAAGGTCTTCTTGTTACTGCGACATTGAATAACTGTATGGTAGGACCTTGCTTCCACCAAGAAGTGCTGGTTAGTGGTAAACTGGGCCAACTCATCGTAAAGGGAGGAGATTTACATGGACGTTTATACAAGAGCTGTCCTGCAAAGCATGCCGTTGAAAATCACTCGAAACATCATAATGAAATGGCAGATGATGTTATTTATCTGGATGTTGAAGATTTGGAATATCCGATGCAAGACAGTATTGTGCCCAGGCCATATATAAAGGGATTAAGTAAAATGATCGGCGCTTTAAAAGAAGCTTTCTTGCCAGTTAAGGAGCAGATGGGATGGGTGAAGGAGCCGGTACAGTTAGCAGCCACATTTGAGGATGGACAGTATGTACAAGCAGTCATGGAGGCTATCAGGCAATCGAGCGCCGAAAGGGAATGGGTAGACGTAACACTCTTGACTGAACAACCAGATCCCAATCCAATGCTATCGGCTGCAGTGAGGAGGACCAATATCTCGTTACAGTGATAGATTTAAAGACTTGTAAATTATTTATGCTTAAGTATTACATTTTTTAATTCTTGTGATTTTCTGTCGATAAAGTTTTTATTTATATATTACAATATTTCTATCAGAGTGAAGATAAAGTAGTTCCGTACATGCCACATGCCAAAAAAAGTGTTTGAATATTGCCTTTTATGAATTTGTTTGGGCAAACGTACCTATATAATTTATGTTATTTATTCATAATTTTTTATGACCTAATGCAATTTTAGCGAGTGAAAACCGTTTTTTTTTTTTAATTATCTGTTATTTTTTATAGGCTTCACACATCTGTTATGTCTTATTTTGACTTTTGTCTTATTGTTTGTTAATTACTGAAGAGCATTCATTTAGTGAATTGTGTAGTTAGGGTTTTCCATAATTACTGAGAGATCTAGATTATGAAATGGTAACAGAGAAGTACAGTTCAGTTATGAAGCGGAGTACTCAGAACAAACACAATGATTTGAATAATTAGAAGTTGTTTAGAAATATCTCATTCACTAATGGTACTATGTTTTAGGTATCTGTAGTTTGTTCACTGACAGGACATTTTCAATGAAAAAAAAGTAAATTTTGATAAAGGTATATTGTTTTTGTTCGGTCGGTGGACAAACTACAGATGGACGATACTCAGTCCTACTTTTGCAATTAACCTTTTCTACAGCTATGCCAAGGCAATTGCAAAAAAAATTGGTTAATTATTTTTTATGCAATTTATTGCGTTGAAATCTACAGCTTTACTTCTTTTTCTACGCTTAATCCTAATCATTTTTGCTCAACTGCTTGAAAACTCCTTTTCATCCTACTGTAGTCTGTGATCCAGGGTCTTTAACTTTCCTCGGCATCTATTTGGCAGCTGCTGTTTTGCTTCTCATCTTCTCCCCAGCATCGTCTCTTCCTCCCTTTTTCGCATATGTATAAACCAGGAGAGTTTTTATCAAGAGCAGTCTGTATTTACTGTCGTTCCCTGGATGGTTTCTTTACAGATTTTATACAATATGAATCTGATCACACCTAGCGAGCATCAGAGAATGTACAGCATATCTATGTGGTATGAAGAAGTTTTATATCCTTTCGTCTCAAACGTTCGAATTCCACCCCCCATACAGCATGGCCGACCTAATGATACCTTTGTACTTAAATACCCCAGCCTACTCACACCATTTATTTATGTCGCCACATTTTATATAATTCTTAAAATCTAGTAGTGGACCATCTGTTGTCATGGACAGCTAGGATCAGGTATATGAAAACAATTTATATTTGGTACAAATCTTCTGACCCAAACAGCATTGCATCATTTGTTGCCTTAGGTAAATCTTATATTTCATCTCAACCTAGCCAAAGTAGCAATTAAATAGCTATTTTATTAAAAAAAAAAATATTTATTTATAAGTGTTTTTGTGATTATCACTAAATCCCTGTTCTTCTGCAATGTTAGTCTTCATACCTTTCATTAAAAGTGTTTTTATTTTTAATTAAGCTAATGGTTGTGAAATATCTGTAAACATTGAATTGTTATCACATTTCTCATACATATTCCGACTACAGGTAAAACAAAAATACTCACTAGATAGAACAAAACATCGGTAGCAGTTTCTTGAAAATTTTTTAAATAATTTAAACCAGTTTTTGATTTTTATTTAATTTGTTATTGTTGAGTTCACCTTGAGTTCTTTAATTGTTTTTTATTAATCAAAATTAGACATTGTTTTATTTGAACTTAATATTAACTTATTTAAAAGATTCCTACTGGAGTGTACTTTGACAAAATGATGTACATGGATGACGGATTATTGAATTATGTATTTTGATTTGAAAAATAATCTATAGAAATGTCAAGAACCATAACATATATAATTTTGAATAAAATAAGCTTCCTTTGCCAATATTATGTATACACTTTAAATCATGGCCGCTGATAACCCCACAAGTGGCGGAATACAAAACTTATAAGAAGCCCTTGTCACATTAATTCGTTTTGGTCTAAATTGTACAGGACTATTAAAAATATGGATTACAATACCTAATAGTAAATATTACACTTCCTGTTTTAAAAAGAGATAACCACCTAGCTTCGACTTCGTAGAGCGTCGTCTCTCACTCATAGCTTTGTCGCTGGTTGTCAGTGGTTACTGCTTCTTGCATCAGAGACAATTCTCTGTGAAGCCGAACCTAGCCGATTATCTCTTTCTAAAGTTCCATGTGTAATGTTTACTGCCGGGTACTGTACTTTGAATAGAATATTTTTTTAACCTTATCTTATTATATTATACATGAAATTTGAGAAGAACTAATTTAAATAGCGGGGTCACCAAACTTATATTTTGGAGGTGTATTTATATCCTTGGACGCTCCTGCATGCTTATGCACCCTCTGACTCATGATGGTCAGTTCCGAAATTGATATATTTTTGTGAAATATTTTATTTTGAAATGTTTTAAAATTAATTTTTAAAAACTGCGTTATAAATTTATTTTGAAATATTTTATTTTGAAATGTTTTAAAATTTACATAAATATTCTTTATAAAAATAATTTTTTAAAACTGCGTTATAAATCAGGGTACTCAAAATACTCTGTAGAAATGACAATGATATAAAACAGGATCAATAGGCAAATATTTTAGACTATTAATGTACTAAACTTTATTCTTTCCTTTTCTGCTCTTCGATTTTTTATGTTATCTAGAATCTTTTATTTTATTTCTAATGTATGAGAAATCTCATAAAATAGTATAGATGCAATAATATTTGTTGCATAACCTTTCGAATTCCACAGTCCTCTGGATCACTATGGCCTATTGCTAAAAATGCTCTCAAATAATAATTATTTGGTATGTGTTGTTAGGTGTATTCTACAAAATTATTCTAATTTAATGAGGAGAAAAATATACATATTTATAAGAAATGCTTCAAAAATGCTTAGATTTTTGTACTATATTTATTTTTGAATATATTGTCGCATGTTCAAACAGACCAATAATTTAACAGTACATATTTAACTTTGAATTTGTAATGACTGAGGAGGCCATTAATTGACATTTATTTTCCCTCTGGCTAGGAAAATTATGCTACTTCATTTAAAACCATATTAAAATCTCAATTAATTACTAGATCATTGTGATAGATAAAGTTTTGTAAAAACAAAATTATTGAGTTTGCATTACGAGTTGTCATTTTTGTCATTACAAATGAGATAAGAAGCCACTATCCAATTGACAAAATTGAATGAACGTACATATTTTTATCTGATTTTATAGTCGGAGCGGAAATTTTAAAATTGATAAGTTGAAATGCTTTTAATAAAATATTTCTAAACTACACAAACATGTGATACGGATAGGTGTAGGAGTGGAAAAAAACACTCATTACTTACAGAATAATCACACATTTATTTTACAAGTCAATAAGGAAGTTCAGTCAAGAAGGAAGTTTACATAGTCTCTTAGATTCATTTTATAAAACAGGAATAGTTTCACCAAGTCACTCAAGTCATCGTTAATATTATCTCCTGTCTAGTAATTTTATAAATCACTTAAGGATACGCAGCACTAGATGAACGCAGATACTACTTGTATATGAACATAAATACGATATACGCATGACATGACACTTCAACGCTCCGGAGGTATTCAGAAGTGTGATCCGCGTCACAGGGAGAGTTTGTCCATCAGGTCTGCAGTCGAGTGGCTCACTGTTTAGGATAGACACCACAATGGCCACCAGCTGGGAAATGTTGACCGTCTATAGCTCAATCCAGTTTGCCCTTTTCCAAAGGTAGGAGACGGGATGCATCATGGGCGAGTTGTCTTTCTTCCTCTGACTGCTGGAAAATCCTCCGGCTGCTGGAGAGAAGTGTTAGAAGTGAGAGAAGAATAAAAGGCTAGATTGGTATTTTTTTAACCCTTCTATGACCACTGGAGTAGTGTGGCCGGCAAGGGTGTTCTGTGTAGTTAAACATGTTTTTAACAATAATCAAAGCAGTAATCAATTATAAAACCGTCCCTGTTGCCAGCAAATCATTTTCAAATGCGTTGACCTCTATTTTCGTTGATTGGATAGTAGCAGTTTTTTATTTGAATCTCTCAAATAGTCTCTGTCATAACACTGCAAAAAAATTTAAAGATTTAAAAAAGAATACATCATACAAGGTGTGAAAGAGCTAGTCCACAATACTTTACTGGTGTATTTCTGCCATAATTATGAGTCTAAAATGTTCAAGCAACCATGATCCATAGTTATGGAGTTTTATTTATAGCGATATCAAGTTTTGCATTTAAAAAAAATATTTTTCACTTATTTTTTGCAAATTTCATGGTTACTTAAACATTCTCGACTCATAATCAAGGCAGGAATCCACCTGTGAAATATTGTGGACTAGCTTTGTTACATCCTGTATATTTGGTAAACCATTGAATGAATTCCTCGATAATTAAACTGATGTGTTTTCGAAAAAGTTTAATCCAGAAAGTTATTTTTGGTGAGTTGTGTTTGAAGTTGTTTACAATATTTGTATGTTTCTATACACAATATGACATGATATGTAAATAATTTACGTTTTACTCTCATTGTAACATGGTTGCTGTATTAATAAGACACAAAATAGACGGGGCGTGTGCTTGTTTCCGTGCGAAATGTCAAGACAGCTGTCAAACGTCAATATTGATGAAGTGGCAATATTACATAATTGTGATCAAGAAATGAATGTTACGTTATATTGCTATTTTGAAAATAGACGGGATATTTTGTTATTTATTGGTTATGATATTGATGTGAACATTTATTGTGTACACCTTATTAACATGGGCCTACATATCGACGGCTCCTACGTATAATATCGTAGCCCACAAATCGACGATTTTGAGTTTTTTGTGTATACACATGTGTATTTAATTATATCTTTAATTCTAAGAAAGAAAAAAAAATATTTAGCAAAAAATAACGTTTTCTTATTATAAAAAATTTTTTTTTTTCTTTCTTGGAATTAAAGATATAATTAAATACATATGAAATACACAACAAACTCAAAATCGTCGATTTGTGGGTTACGATATTATACATAGGAGCCGTCGATATGTAGGCCCGTGTTAATAAGGTGTACACAATAAATGTTCACATCAGTATCATAACCAATAAATAACAAAATATCATTAGATGTGCAATTAAAATCTAAGTTTGCCCTTTTTTAATTTTGTGGATGTTCATTATCATACAAATCAAATGCTTTCATATTTTAACTTACTCTTACATTAATTGACTAAAACGTGTGCTTTTTAAAAATATCATGTTTGTAGATCTAAATACCCATTTGTATGCATTAAAACTAGATCAAATATTAATTTATGTTGTTTTACAAATCAAGCCTCGAGTTTTATATAGAAGTGTGTCATTTGGTTGTGCTTATTAATTTCATGTGGCAACTTTATCCCTCCACTGTCTAGACAGAAATATTAAACTAAGTTCTTATTTAATTAAGCTATTCCATCTATTTTAGGATGAATATATTATGTGAGCATAATTTTAATACTATTCCAGAACAAATTTATTTAAATATATTAATTTATTACAAATTATTTGAGACTAATTTTTATATTTAAATACCACCTCACTGTATATACATGAGGATACTGCACATTGCTATCCTGACTTACACATATGTACCCACACTTTCTTACTTAATACCTTTTCATTTATCATCTTTTGACACTTCATGTATTACTACTACTCCCTTTCAAAATTCGGGCCTAAGGCTTCAGGCTCAGATAATTTGCCTTGATATTGTAATGTCAATAATTCAATGAATCTGTTAAGTTATGCTGCTGTTAAAATAAATTTTAATTTATTACTTTTTATTTACCCAAACCCATCTCCCTAATCACTAGTGATGGAACACTTATTTTAACCAGTTATTTTTGGTACAGTTTGGGATTTGAATCCGATTGTATCGATGATTGATAACTAAGAAATAATTGTTGTCTAGTATTGATGGTTGCCCATCTAATTGCAAAAAAACCATTGTCAATTATCAACGCAATCAGATACAAATCTCAAATAATGTTTAGTGTCACAGGTTAAAATACCATCTCTACTAATCACATACATTCTTTTTCTAGCTCCTCCGATCCATTGTCACACCTGAACTCACTTAATACAACACCATAAAACCCAGCAAATTTTGATAACATGATGTGCCCTACTTGAATTATATTTTGTATACATTTAGTTCAGTTCTGATAACTAAATAAGTAATATTTGTTTTTAGTATGTTGATGAATATTCTCGAAATACTTAAAATCATTTTTTCTGTCAGTAAAAATGTGTACGTTTTTTTTAAAAATTTTATACATACATTTTAATCATTCCGATTTTAAGTGTGAACATATTATAGATAAGAGTATGTGAGAAGACTATTTTACCAAATACGAAACAATCATATTTAAATGGTATGAATATTATGTTTGTCAGCTCAATAGAATGATAAATAATTTTGGCATACAATTGACTGAAGGATAGTCAGAAGAATAACATATTGATTGTGATTGACTATGATGTAACATATGGCAAAGCCAAACTGAAAGACAGCAGAACAGCAGAGCTTAACAATCAATAAGAATATATATATATATATGAATGTGAAAAAAACTTTAAGATTGCCTAGTTACATTACAGTTATCACATGTAATTAGACAGCATTCATACAAAGTCATAAATAAGAGAACAAGAAATCCTTCCATAAACTTAAAAATTGATTGCATGTCATATCACAAACCATTTCTAGTCAGTTGGGTCCATCTAATATTTAACCATTATGGTGCATATCCTTTAATGAATAATAGTGAAGAAAAGGAGTTAAAAAACAATACATAGTAATGATTTTGAGCTTTTTTTAGAGAAGTATGTAATTTTATATGCTTCATAGAATTTTCTGATCTCTTGAGCTGATATTATTGAGGGTCCATCGCTAGGGTTAGTTGATGGGCATGAGTGAAGAGCCTTCAGAACTAGTTTTCAGAAAGAAAAAAATTCAAGGACCAAATCCCCTCATCACTTATAACTATGTCAGTGAAATAAAAACATTATATTTTAGATATTACATCCCCTTCTCCAATCCGATCCCTCATTACTGAGGATTTTCATCTGTCCTTGATAATGCTGGAGATAAATGAACTCATTAATGATCTCTAAGACATGCTACGCGTCTCCTATTCCAAGTCATCTTACACAAGGTCGTGTGTGATGCTCCACCTCAATCAACAACTATGACTGGTATTATTTTGAAAAGCTGTGGAAAGCATTCTGATTATATTATGTGGATAGGCTACTATTAAGAGACAATTCAGTGTCTGTACGAAGACTGCATCAGCAGTGTAAGAATCAACAGTAAAGTAGCAGTTTGCTGTTGATGTTGGATCACGACATGGGTGCCCATTATCCCCAATTTTGTTCACTATCTTCATAGATAGAATGAGCCAAAGGAGTCAAAACAGAAGAGGAGACAATGTGAAAAAATCAAAAATACGAAAAACTCCTAAGCGATATCAAAATGAACAGTCTCCTATTTGCTGACATCATAGCCAGCTATCAAGAAGACGGGAGGGCCTGCATGAATGGCTAAATCGCTGCAACGAAGAAACCATACATGCAGGTATGATGATTAGCATGGCAAAAACTGTATTATAGTGATCGGGAAAAATGTAGGATAGCAGTGCATAATCCAGACTTATTATTATTAAGTATTACATTGAAACAAATCATCATGATCGTATACTTGTGAGTATTATTTTCAAAAGAAGCGGGACGGGACAAGGAAATGAACAAAATAGGGCCGGCGAACATCGTTCTATGGTCACTGTATAGTTCAGTAATAAGAAAATCAGAACACAATGATACATATTCAAATCAGTATATACCTCCACCCCGATGTATGGCCACCAACTTTGGATATTGATGAAGACAAATCGGCTGATTAAGCGGTCAAATCGGAAATGACGTCATCCAAGAGGATCTTAGGATGAACCCCCTGCTGTTTCAAATAGAAAAGTCTCAGTTAAGATGACTCCTCCCCATGAGAAACAAAAGACTGGTCAAACAAAATGTAACGGCAGTACCAGAGGGAAGGTCTGTAGGATGACGCAAGTGGCAGACAGAACACATGGAAGATTGCTGTCCAAA
>JADDOH010012482.1:0-55951 GCA_016648135.1 Agrypnia vestita | reverse complement strand
GTTGACGCGTCAACTAGTTGACGAATTCAACTAGTTGATCGTCTCGTCGATGGATGGACGTGGACGGTCTCGTTTCGTCGACGGTAAATACGTCGACGACCCATCCCTAGTGCGAATACATTCGCTTGGTGACATTGATTTCAGATAACATGTCACAATTTCTGGCACAAAACACCGCTTCCGCATGTAGTTAGCAATGTTCTTATAAAAACGGCACGACCACTAATGCACTCGTTCTATTCAATTTTCGGAGCCAGATAAACTCCCAGCTCGCTCCAGGCGTGACGTGAAGTTGATGATTAAAAATTTGGAATACCAGGCATGTCGTGGTCTTCATTTTACTGGCCTTGCATCTGAAGCAGGATTGCTCCCATGGGTCCAGAGAACAACCCCGCCCCGAGGCTTTGGGCTGCCGATGCAGATGACTTCCGGAACATCATCTCTGCAGCTGCCCTCCAGGCGTTGCAAGGGATGCATCTTTCACTCAACGACGCGTCATCTTGCCATGGCGCGAAACGCTGGCGTGGAAGGACCCTATGTACGAAAGACATTATTAAACAAACAATCATGTAATTTCACAAGTTATCTTTATGCCACTTCAAATTGCATCTCTCGGAATGAGCTTACCTCTTAACACGAGGGTTCACAGAAAGGCTAACATCTTGCGTGCGGATGTATCAGATTTCGAATGCGCCATTTTGAAATACCGTCCCCGACGTTCGCGACTGCCGTAAAATTATCTGCAGTAGACCAAAGACATTTATCTTTTCCCATAGAGTATTCGCGGTACCTACGCGGATTAAAATCAATTTTGGTGCAGGTATTTGGTGCGGGGATCGATAAATTCATTACTTTTAGATGTTTCGCGATGAATTGTGACGAGCAGAGGTTTCTACGTCACAATATATAAATACAAATGTATAATATAAATATAATTATATAAATAATAATATAATTGGTTAGAAATACTTTTGTCTCAATTCTATCTAAACTAGCCGTACACCCGTGAAAAATCAAGGAACACAATAATTAATAACGACTCTTGCGTGTAAAATAGCTCGTGCGCTGGTTGCCTGTCATACTCTGATTATCTTAAGTTATAATTCCAGTAAGTTAGGAACCGACTGACAACGAAATTATTATATTTAGATAAGACCTATTAGACACCAATGTCCGCGCAGTAGCTACCATAGCTGACAGCATGGCCTTGCAGCAAGTAGACAGCGAGCAGTTAGCAGCAGCA
Organism: Agrypnia vestita; assembly: GCA_016648135.1. NCBI lineage: Eukaryota > Metazoa > Arthropoda > Insecta > Trichoptera > Phryganeidae > Agrypnia > Agrypnia vestita. Next base: position 54,708 of record JADDOH010012482.1, on the reverse strand, counting down.
ATAGCCGCCAGCTCCGCCGACCATTGGCATCTACCATACCGACAGCTGATCGTACACATCAATGGCCGCGCAGCGGCCATCACTAGTCGTGAAGCGGTCATCATAGCCGACCACACTGTCAACCAGCAAGCGAATAATTATGGCCGCGTAGCGGCCAGCAATAGCCGCGCAGCAGCTACTATCGGTCGCGCAGCGGCCTAGAAAGCCTCCCGCAGGGTCTAGCAGCAAGCAATCGGCGATAGCCGATTGCTTAACTGTTAGTAGTATGATAATATAGTAGTAATATTATTTATGATGTACTACCGAAATTTCATCTGAAGACATATTTAGAATGCGGCACCATGGATAGTATTATTTTTTTATTTTTTTATTTATTTATTAGAGACACTAACAGGATAATAGGTACATGATACTATAATAATAAAACATTATAAATGAAGACTATGCCCATTATCCCAATTACAAGTGTCTTCGGTACACTAGTAACATGTATTTTTGCATTTAAGTATAATTTTACATGTACATTTATGTGTATTGTGTATTTAGTGTTTGAATGTAGTGCGATTAGTATTTGATAAATAATTGATTTAATGGATCTATAGGTTCAGGTCATCGTTTAGAAAATGGATGTTGTATATGAGTGAGTTTTTGAACGATGATAATGTATCTGCAATATTATATATATGGAACTTCGTCAGAATTCTCGCACATATATGTATCTTTAAATTTGCTTTTTCTCCTTAATTAATTTTTTTAGAACAATTTATGATTTTTTATTGATAATTTCTATTTTAACTATTTATAATTTTAATTATTTAAAAAAAAACAACTAATAGCACTAATATAATCATTAAAATAGCTCAATACCTCTGGCGCCTGGACTATATCATTAAATTTGTTTTTATCATTAAATAATTTTTTAACAATAATTTATGATTTCTAATCAATAATTTCTATTTTAATTTTATTTGACAACCTATTAATATCTTTAATTATAAAAAAAACAACTAATGACACTAATATAATCATTAAAATAGCTCAAGTACCTCTGGCGCCTGGACTATATTATTAAATTTGTTTTTATCATTAAATAATTTTTTTAACAATAATTTATGATTTCTAATCAATTTCTATTTTATTTGACACCTATTAATATCTTTAATTATTAAAAAAACAACTAATGACACTAATATAATCAATAAAATAGCTCAAGTGCCTCTGGCGCCTGGATTAATTAATCATTAAATTTATTTTTATCATTAAATAAATTTTTTTTTAATATTTTATGATTTTTAATCAAAAATTTCTATTTTAATTTTATTTGACAACCTATCGATACCTTTAATTATTAAAAAAAAACAACTAATCCCACTTATATAATCATTAAAATAGGTCAATAGCTTGTACTCAATCGATTTAATAATTACGAATACGGTCCTCGGATTTTGCATACTCAAGTACCTCTGGCCCCTGGACTATATATATAAATTTTTAAAACTGTTTCTAACCAGTTTTGCTTCTCTTGTAAAAAATTAGTCGTCCCTAGCCAACCGTAATCGAAGTTTCCAGAATTATAATATGTACTTCATTGAAATCTACGTATACTTGTATACTGTATGTGGTTTACTATAATGATAATTTCCTTACGTCTACTTATCGAATTTGGTAATCATCTGTGGATTTTCCGAAGCAGCATTCTTCAACAACTTTGTTAAGAGTTCTTATATTAAGAATCTATACTCCTGCTTTCTGACTGAACTTTGCTGGTGTAAAGTTGGTCTTGGGGCTCCCATATCACGACTCGTGATTTGCCGGAGAACCGATTGCATGTCGCAGCATATTCTTAATTCTTACATATGTTTTCTCTGTATATTTAGAATTAAATATACAGAAAGAGTATAAATGAGAATTAAGGGGTTACACCACCCTGGGAAAATAAAATTTAGGTAAAAATGGGTGTGTTTTTACAAGGAAGAACTCCACAGAAATAGACATGAGAACATTTTTTTTTCAAAAATTTTCCAAAAAAATAATAGCTTCAAATATACGTAAGTACCAATAAATGCTAAATAAGTGCGAATAAATATATAAATAATCACCTTCTGGTTTGAGTTTTCTGGGATATTTTGCCGTGTTTCTACGACCTTTCGGATCCCATTGCAGGGTTCATCCTCGGGACTGATGTGATTACAACACCTGCTGGCGTGTTGGCAAAAAAGTTTTCGGTGGAAAGTGCTCCGATAAAATGTTCTCACCAATGCCTCCTGCTACAGTCTAATTTATGGAAACATCTTCTTGGTCTTCCAATCAGTGTTTTCCCTTGGAATTTCATCGATTGTCTTTTTTGGGATTTGTGAATCAAGCATCCGTTACAGGTGTCCCGCCCATCTCAATTTGCTTAGTTGTATGCGTGTATGTTGAGAGTCTGGGCTCCTTATGCAGACTGCAAAGTTTTCTATTGTATCGAATTCTCCACTCCTCCACCATTCGCGGGTTCGTTGAAACGTCGCCGCCGCGCCGCGCGCCCCAACATTTCCATTTCGATGTTACCATCTGCTCAATATTCTTCATCAACTCTTCATCGACGTACATCTCTTTCCATTTAAGAAAGACAGTCGAATTAGTGTGTGCAAACCGTGCGTACGGGGCACATTGTTTCGTTGTGTTAGTATTTACACTCGTACACTCCAACACAACGAAACAATGTGTCTCGCATGCACTGCTGACACACACTAATTCGATTGTCCTTCTTAAATTGAAAGAGGCCTACTCTGGGTTTTACTTTTATTTTCGCTAAATAAATCTTTTTTTTTTTTTTAATGAAACGCAGTGAAGCTGCGAGTTTTTAAAATAAATAGAAAAATATCTAAAAAAATATTTGGTTGCATCCAGGATATGAAAAAAATTTCGACTTCACCATAAAATGCGTTTTCATTAATTAATTATTTCAAATTAATTGTATCAAAAATATCAGACAACTTTAGATAATTAGAATGTGACACGCAAAGAGTGCGCGGCTCGTATTACGCAGTCACGCAAGGGTTGTTATTAATTATTATATTATATATTTCCGTGGTTTTTCACGAATGAACGTCTAGTTTCAGATATAATAAAAAATAGATTGATTTATCCTAGCGTCACTTAGCGTACATTACTATAGCTAGACCGCATTCAAAAGAATGTGCGTAAACGCACTTTCTTTGTCGTGCGCAGGGAGGGCGTGGTTTATCATTTCAAATACTGTGTCCTGAATGAAATTTTGTGGCGTGTTACGCAAAAGCCAAGTTTGCACGGTGTTACGAACGTGAAAATTATTATTATTGTAGTGGAAAAATTTTTCCAAGAAACTTCCAAAACATTGTACATACCTAGGTTACTACGGATTATTATTTGATAACGAATTTTATTGTTTTCTAGAAACTTCCAAACAAACATTTTTTTGCCTGTATATGACGTTTTCATATATTTTTGTGTTCCGTTCTTCCGAATAAACCGACATTTTATCATCTTACAGTGTTTGTGTGTAACACATGGTAAGATATTTATTTTCAAAATAAACCTTTTTTTAACTAAAAAATATATATTTATTTGGAATATCATAATGAGGCTTGTAATACGGGCTTGCCAGGCAACTTTCCCTACCGGACAACGGTAGGGAATGGTCTTTTGACTGTGGTCGACCTATACATACCTAAGTGTGTAAAATTTTTGATTGCAGTATAAAGTTGATAGTTATTTGAAAATGGAATAATAGATATTTCATTTACGCAAAAATAAGAAAATCGTAGAAATTTCGAGGTCGTATTCCGGTGGCAATCACATATATTTGTATACATACCTCCCTACATTTTTTCCATTTAACTTTCTATACAATTCATCATTTTTTTTATCTACTTAATCAATTTCTTGCTAGATTCAGTAGGTACATCATCGTGAATTTTTTAACAAATAGAAATTGTTATTTTTAAAACAGCATATTTATTTTGAATAATAGGTATGTATGCAGTTAAAAAGTAGAATGATATGAATGATTGAATATTTGGTTTTCTATTTTTCATTGCATGTTCCAGTCTCGCAGGCCTCCGCGCTTCCCCTCGACAGTGTCACCAGTCGCCACTAATTGTGAGAAGGGATGGCGGGGGATGGACTAATCATTTCAAAAGGGTCCAACTCATTAAAAAACAATATGCAGCTAAAATAAGGGCATTTAGAATACAAAAAATGTCAGAATAATAGTAAATAGATGCATTATTTTGTATTTTAAAGGAAAATAAATATTAATACTATTTCAACACTCAATGCTGATGTTGGATGTGGGATTCGAATCTCTGGATGTGTATTGTTCATTTTAAATTAATTTATTATATTATTTATATGACAGAACAGATTACACATTAACTAAATAATACATATTGTAACGAGGCTAAAAAGAATCACGCACTCATGTCAAGTGACAGTTGTTTGAAAGGATCACAATAATAACGAAGATTCCAAAACGGCCCAGCATAATCTACGGCTTGCGAGAAACATCTACAAAAGCCTGGAAACCACGAGAAAGTCCTCGTAAACACTGGAAACGTCTAGAAATCTCGATATCAGCATCGGCAGATGTAAATAGGGCCGTGCGCGGGAGTTAGTAGCTGTTTTTGGGCGCGCTTGACAGCGGCATGGAAGCGAACAGACCCGCTAGTTGCGGAAGCCAGGCTCGCAGGCTGGCCAAGCGAGCGGTAATTCGACAGCGATATTCTGGAATTTCTTAAGTAGCGAAATAAACCGAAGCGAAATTAATACGTGCGGAATTGGATGGAATGTTGTAGTGAATAAAGTGTTTAAGTGATTATAAAGTGTCTATTTACGAGTGATTAGTTACGAAATAGTTTAATTTAAATAATACCATTAAGTTAAATAGTGTTAACCTTGTATCTTTGATTAATTAATTAATCCGTAATTAATAAACCCTGTATTGAATTCCAGCATTTTATTTATTTATTTATCACCCATGATAGAAGAATATCATATGTATCAAATTTTCGGAAGTTGTATATATTTAAATTTTACAACATGCTCCGTATATGTATTGTATACGTATTTCTATTTTTTATGATTTGGAATTTACCTACTTTCTCATAAAAATATAATTTCATCTCTGTGAGACATCTATAATATATATTGATTAATGATGTCCCTGCGATAAAAATCCAGTACTGTGTTCTGAAAAATTTGGACAAACTCAAAATAAACTGCTAAATGACTTTGTTGTAACATTATTTATATTAGGGGAGGGTGGGGCGTGTTGTGACTAATTTATGAAAAAAGGTGTTGTGGAAGAATCTTTAATAATATCAAAAACATTACATTTCAGTTGAATCAAACAATTCTTCACCTATAAAAAATTAGCATTATTGACCATGTCACCAAAAAGATAACGCAACAAAATACGGTTTTTCAAAATATGGGAATTGTCACAACCTGCCCCACCCGAGGGGTCAGTTGTGACAAGGGTGGGGCAGGTTGTGACGAACTAATCGTCAAATATTGTTGAGTATTTAAGTAATTTAAGTAACAAAACAAATGTTATGAACAATTAATTGTACAAGTAGTAACATTTTTTATAATTAACTATCAACAAATAAACAAAATTTGTACTCTTATTAACTGTGGTAAGAAAATTCTGTAATCTATTAAAATTATTTTTTGCCAGTCAAACATAAGTCATAAATACAATCTTGAGTGAATTCGTCCATTCCAGCACATAGCTCATTACACCATCTCTGGCATTTTATGCACCTCACCCACCTTTTACCCGAAATATCATTAGAATAAGGGTTTTTACAAGCAATGCATTGCTCATCTTCGTTTGCATCGCTGTCATCAGTTTCCATGATAGGTGGCTCCTCTTCAGTCTCGCTGGATGAAGACGATACTAGAATTCGTTCATTCACTCCAAAAGTCTCTTTCTTGGGTAGTTTTTTCTTTATTTCCGCTTTTGATTTATTGGGTGCTTGTTTTTTTTTTAGTTCCTTTTGTGATTTGACTTTAGCATCTTTTCGCCTTTATTTTCCTTTCTTAGATTATCGTCCAATTCTTACTTATTTTTTATTGGCGTGTCAGTTAAAATTACGCTTTAAATTTTCTTTCTACTACGTAGGTTCTTTCTTGGATTAGCTTTAGGTAATGGCCGGATTTGTTCTGGTGTTCAATGGTGTTGTCCAATTTTCGTGAATTTTGATCATATTTTGACATGCCTACTCATATGCAAGCTTTTTCGCATCAGCTGTGGTCAAACCATAATAAACTTTGCTACATTTTGCAATGTAATCTCCAAGTTATTTTTCTTGGCATGGGCAAAAATTTGTCCCGGGTTGCAATAGTCCACCTTAGAATTTACAAATGGAAGGGCTTTTTGTCAATCTATGAATCGTTTTAGTATCATATATGACAATTATAATTGGCACCAAAAGACACCGCGGCTTTTCGAAGAGACACGTTTGTAGCCTCTATCTCAGCGGCAGTGAGTTTATAAACACTTTCGGGAATTTCACCCTTCTTTGTTTTTTTTAATGTAATTTCGTACCATTTTGAATCCTTGAAGAAAACGAATTAAAAAAAGTAAAGTAAAAATAATAATTGAACTGTACAGTTTCACATCTAATATTGTTTTATTAAAAATAAAATTTTAATTATTTCGAAGGGGCTTGTTGTGACAGTCACAACTAGCCCCATACGATCATTTTATATTAAAATGTCTACGAAAGTGAATTTATTTACCGCTAGGTTTTCCTTTATTGCTGATAATACAGTCAAAAGATACAACATTTGGTAAATAAAATGTAAAATAACTCACCTAGTATTGGTAAAACAACAGAACACTTGGAATCGGTGCAGAAAAAGTTAGTTTAGTACCTCAAAATCAAACTTTATCATTTAACTTTAAGGAAATCAACCGCACGGCTCCAATGTTTTGATAGCAATTGACGCTACGGAGTTCACATGAAATGAATCTATGCGGGTAACGCTAAGTCAAATGGCACGAATTTTAAACGCCTTGTCACAACCTGCCCCTGTCACAACACGCCCCACCCTCCCCTACTAAAAAAAATAGTTTGCATAAAGTCTCTATTGAATTATTCACGTTCCTTTTAGCATACGTCTTAACCCGACGAAGGGACCATTGCCAAAGAAACATTGTTGATTATACAATAAATAGTTTTAAACAGAGTGTTTTATTTTTATTAAATTAATTATTAGACTTCAAGGTCAATACTTCATTCGAATTCAGAGTCAATACTTAGATGATTTAAAGGTTCGCCTTTAAGGCACGCCTTTCAAGTGTAATTTTGTACTGAAAATTACGCTTTTAATACTAATACTAGTTTAATACTAATATACGCCTAATACTGCAACTCTACTTTACATATTCACATACATAAATGACCAAAAAATTTTTAATTAAATTTATTCCTCCTGCAGCCACGACACGTGACAATGTTGATTTCAAATAATGTATAAAATGTACGTCGCTATATGATATAATATGTAACCAAATACCTATATAAACCCCAAGACTATCATTCCGCCTTACTAGGTGAATGCTTAATTCAAGGTACTTATAAGCATTCATTTTCAGGAATAACACGTCAGACCATTAGAAGTTATACAAATATAAATTGGTAGTACTAAACTTATGTTGAGATTCATAAGCATATTATGTAAAGAACGCTATATTTTTAAGTATAATTATAATATTCCATGCATATGAAGGTAGACGAAAATGAGGAACAAAGAATAATTACTAGAGTAGCTTGTTGGTCTCGTGGTTAGGACTCTCGCCTCGTGATCCAAAGGTCGCGGGTTCGAACCTCACTCCAGACCAGCAAGTTTGTCCTATTTTCATAGCACAAGCATAAAATACGTAGTAGGAATATTTATGTGACACGTATTCCGTGTTCGCATCTCTATTTAAAATAAATATCTATTATTTGAGTTCAGAAAAAAATATAGTAAAAGAAAATAGTTTAGATTCTTCAGTGCCTAGATATATTAATCATTTTTTATAAACTTCTTAATAATCTCAGCGCCTCTTATCAAGTTATTACAAAGAAAGGTTCACAAGGTTGTCGTTGCCTAAATTTAGATTTCATCTATGTATAAACAAGTTTTTTTTTGTTTAAATATTTTATTAACAAAAAATATATTTGATCACGCTTTTCTGGAGTATTACAATACGAGTATTTAAAATTAAAAAAATAATAATATAGAAGCGTTTACTATTCCATCTATTAGTCGGCGTATTTTAAAGAAAGCCAGGAAAATTGCACTTTGAAAGTAATAAATCTATTATAAACTAGCTATTATCATTGTTTGGTTCGCGGAGAGACAGCGGTAGCAACATCGCTATCGTTGCCGCCTTCGGGTTTGCCGGCCCGGGGTTCAAACCCCATCTCCGGCCGTTTAATTTCGTTTTTTAGCCGTGAATTCGAACGAAATTACGGATGTCACACGAATTTACGGGGACAGACGGACGGACGGACAGATGGACAGACAACAAATTATTATGTTTGATATTTCATTTTCTTTTCATCACCCATTACGATATATAGCAATCCAATTGAATTTATTTCTGAATGCCTACCTGGAATCGTGTGGGCAGTTCTAGTGCGAATCGGGGAAGGGAAAGCTTCCGATTACCTCCGTTCACCAGAAAATCATTACGTAGAAAGCCAACGCTTTACCTCTAGAACACTGGGTTTGCCTGGTGCTTTCTCGTCGTGGCTAAAGTATCACTTTTCAGTTTTCTTATAGTACAAGTAGTTATAACTTCCACGTATAAAAGATAGATCACAGGGGAATGAGAGTTAGGCCCGCCTGATTTATGCGGCTACACAGGGTGTTCGTAAGTTGTACAATTGTTAAGGATTTAAAAAAACTTGCATCATAAGACAAAAGAAACAGTGAATGGTACCCACCGCTTACCCAGGACCGTTCTAAGAGCAAAAGCTTCCATATCGGTCCTACCCAATCGTCTCCAGGTTGACTTTTTTTTTTCTACTGCCGCTCCGGTTTATACGACCGGTGCGGAGCGGCACGGTCCTGCTTGTTGGACAAAAGAAACCCAAAATTACTTCCATAATCAAATGTTGAAAGTTTGAGCGAATCGGCAAACAATGCGTTTTCGAGCATTGGGTATCAAACACAGCCGCGGGGTTTCCCCGATATCTAAATAAGGGGGCAAATAATTATTTGAATATTTTTCTTTTTTCATCAATGAATACCCTCGCTCAGTGGCGTCACTACGTACACGGAGCGTATGGAAGCCCACGTTTCATAGGTGCCTAAAAGTTCTGCGTTCTACAAAAGTTTCGGAAATATTATCATCGTATGTCGGGGTCAAGGAACAAACCACATCACAGAAAAAACATTAGTTAATTAGGATAAACATATGTTATCATTTGAAAAAAGTTTTTTTTTTCATAATTGTATTTAATAAACCCTTCTTATTTTTCTATGATAACTTGTGTTTCTTATTTCCTGAAGTATGAATATTATATCATATAGGAGACACAAAACGAATGTTATTTAACGAATGAAATTGCGTATTACTAATATTCTTTTTCATTTCAATTTATTTATTTATTTAACAACTAGCTGTTCGTACCCGGCGTTGCAAGGGTTAAGGATTAAGTTGAAAATAAATTTGTGGGGGGAAACAAAGGTTTGATTCGAAAGGTATAGATTTGCATCGAAAATATATTAGGGGGAGGAGAAAAGTTAAAAGGGGAGGTAGGAAATATAGCCTATGTTACCCGCCGAGTCCTAAAGAATAAGTTTCCAAATTTTGAGTCCGATCGGTCAAACGGTACAGATTTGCATCGAAAATATGTGAGGGGAGAGAAAGGGGTAAAATTATAGGGGGAAATATCGCCTATGTTACCCGCTGAGTCCTAAAGTATATGTTTCAAAATTTTAAGTCCGATTGATCAAACGGTACAGATTTGCATCGAAAATATGTCAGGGGTAGGGGAAGGGGTATGATAATAGGTGGAAAATGTTTCCTATGTTACCCGCCGGGTCCCAAAGCATAAGTATGCAAAATTTGAATCGAATCGGACAAACGGTGTGGATTTGTATAGAGAACAGACAGACAGACAGACATTGAGTTTTATAGGTATAGATATGTACATTACAAACTAAGTGTTAAAGGCATGCATATTATGAAAATATATATATATATATATATTTTTTCATAATATGCATGCCTTTTTTCATATACCAAATGTGATGGCGCGCTGTATGCCGGTCCGGCCGCGCTCTCTTTCACTCACACATAGGCGTGAGTGAAAGAAAGAAGAAAGAAAGTGCAGCTCGAGTTAAGGCGTCATTGGTCGATCGATTCATTAGTTGGGTTCGCGTCCTTCGGAAAACCCCTTCAGACACATGGAATATATGAATACCTAAAGCGATATTATTCAGCATAGCGATAGCTCTTCCAACAGGAATAACCATCGGCAGGTTGGTCCTGTATATTGGAAGTTGGAATGTGAAACAATCTATGCTGATTATGTCTAAGGTAATTATCAGGAACACACAAACCAATGCTCCGCTGCAATAATTTCTGGATTATCGATCATACCGCGCAATAATCAATAAAAATGTGTAATCAAATACACATTCCTTCTAGTGTCTAAACTGTTGTAGCCAAGCACACCCTGGAGAAACTCTGTTGGATAGAGCCAAGGATAACGGCCGTACTCTCTCATGTAGAGATATCTCGGAATCTTCTTTTGGACTTTCTCTACTATAAGAGAGTACTTGCTCTCATTTGGTCCCCAAATCATCGAGTCACTCTCAGTCTACTTCGCACCAAGGAAGTTGTAAAGAGTTCTAAGTACGCGGGTATTCTCGAAAACCCTGGCAGTACGCAGAACAAATCCTAACATTTTCAAAGCATTACCACTGACCGTCTCTATCTTAAGTTGCTCACAAATCTAACACCCAGATCTTGAACCTACGATGTTCTTGACAGATAGTGGTCGTGCATTTTGTAGCGATAAAATATAATTTTTATGTTCTAGTGAAGGATGTAACCGAAAACTTGGAAACATTAAACAAAAGTTTGTTTCGTCTTCCTCATTCACATATATTTGATATATCTGCTTAGAGAAGATGAAAATCGTCCAAAGTTGACACCTTTAAGAAAAGGTTCAAGTCATCCGCAAATAACAGAAATAACAGAAAGCGCGAGTGTAAAATTACATTTTTTATACTATTAATAAAAATCGAAAACAACAATGGACCCAGGTTAGATCCTTGCGGGACACCCGAAAAGGTGAAAAATATACTTACAGTACGTATATGGGAGGCCCTTTTTCAGTCTCCAGTGTTTCTGACCAACGCACTATAGGTATATTGTGTCATGTGCGTCTGACCAACAAAGCAAAGGCTAAAGCTGCTATGACAAATCAGCGAAATTATCCCAAGTGAAGTTACACTAACCTACTATTTGATTCAGAGTTTCACCTCTCTTTTTCTCTGTAAACTAAACAATTATGTAGGAAAGACGTAAAATGGTCGACTTTTGCCATGGAAGGTTGAGCACGTGTGCCGTGTTGGCGCTGGAACTGTACATATATTACGTAGGTAAATATCTAATGCATTCTCTTTTAATTTTATATTATACATACAAACTTATAATACATTGTTCAAATATCGATATTTTGCCTGTCTCAACACATTTTTTAGAAGCAGACACAGTACAATAAGTAAGTAATACATATACATATAAATTGTACGGATATAAATAAATGTAATAAAAATGATCACTTAGATATTAGATTGCATCAGACTACGTCCTTTTTTATAATTAATGAATTGTTCTGATCTCTGAGTTTCTAGTCTGCATATAGTCTGAATAGACTGCATCAGACTACGTCCTTTTTTATAATTAATGAATTGTTCTGATCTCTGAGTTTCATTTCCAGATCAAAATCTCAACACGTGTGCATGTGTTTTGTTTGTATGGTACTGAAATTTACTTCGACTAAATCTCTGAGATTCTCATCCTGTCTCATCCCGTGGACACGGGCCATTATGCTAAGTGGAATGTGTACGTATATTAAAAGTGCCCTTATCATAATATTTGTCACTTGTTAATGCCACAAGCACCCGACGCGGCAAAGGTCGCGATAGGTTTCATTCGCGTTTTGTCGGAAAACGCGGTATTAATTCAGTTGTACGAGCTTATAATTTACCGGCTTTATTACTTTATGGTAATTAACGAGAGAGAGAGGGCACGAGTATGTCTGGCTCGCTCTGACGTCACACGCTGGCATTTTTGGAGCGGGCCCCGCCGGGGAGTATTCCCCGGGGGGCCACTCGCCGGCCCGGCTCTCCCCCCACCGCCCGGCTCCCCGGGGGACTCGCGTAAAGGTTTAAGTGTCTTCTCTTCTGAATTTAAAATGGTCGAACGGTCAAAAGTTCACGGCTAGACAGGACTAGATGGATGTGTGTTGATATAAATACAAAAGTATACCAGATACAAGACAATATTTATCAAAATATGTAATGAGTAAGTTTACTTTTATAAACAAACAAAATTAATCCACTTATAAACACAAATATTTTGAACTTGATTTCAATTTTTAAGTGTTAGAAATTGATTAATAATCAATTAAAACAAATAAGAAAGTAATAGAGAAAGAAATCAATGTATCGAAAAAATATTCATTTTCCACCCGAACTCAAACCCAGAACATTATCTTGACATATTACCATTACAATTACCTACCATTACACTACGTCAATCATTTAATTGAGTACCTACCTACCTTGTATGTAAAATTGTCAGTTAAGATATCTACCGCACACATTTAAAAGCTTATTTAAAGTAAATTTTCTACGTCATTTTATCTAATTTGTTTAGATATATCAAAGAACTCTAAAACTGCAAATTCACAATAAAAATATGACTCCATTAAAATACAATAATTGTCTAATTAAGTATGTAGTGTAATTCAAATAAGTTAAGAACATATCTAAAGTTTTGTAAAAATATGAAATACTTGCAAATGTTTATAAATAAATTAGAATTTCTCAGTCCAATTCATTTTTCAAAAAAGACTGCTAATCAAACTATTTAAAATGATTAAAACATTAGATCGTTGCTACAACCACAAGGTAAACAACATATTTAAAAATTCATTTTCATCCATAATTTATCATCCGCCAGTATGAGTTGTAATCTTGTTAAATTAAATAAATCATAACACTACTGCAGCAAGTAATAAATTGATAAATTGCAGATGTGCACAAGTGTGATGGACAACTCACGTTTGAGAGACCTGGGCTTCGCCTGCTTGCGGCGGGACATGCCGCCCGCCCTCTGTGCCCACGTGGGTGACAGCCTGTTTCGTTACACAACTTTTCACTAATACCTCAATGTCAAGTTTTCTCTACCTCCTCACAAACACCTCACCACCGTCCGTAACTCCTTAATCACTTCAAAACTGGTCAATCGCGCAATGTTTTGACATGTTGCAATTGTCACAACACACCAAAAACGACTAAACCGCGCCGAAACAAAGCGACGTAAACTATCGTAGAGGCGATTATCGTGTTTCCAGCCGTCCGTTTGAATGCGAAATGGATTTCATTTGTTTTTCGTTATCGGAATTAGTTTATTCGAATGTAGAATTCGCGCTGGAGCTTCGCGCCCCGACCGCAGGGGATGCCGTCCGCCAAGCGGCACTCGGCGCACTGAAGGCGAGAGCACCCAACAAGTGGGATGGAGCGTCACGCGCGTGCGTTCATTCACAGCCGCATTCCAAATTCAATTTTTTTCGGAAAACTTGGAAAATTCGTCGACCGCGTTCTACTTCGTCAGCCGCTTCTTGCTTTATTTTTGTTGTATGCATTTACTCTAAAGACACTTTTGAAATAGGTACCTACTTATTTTACAGTATATAATAAGAAAAAAGTAACTTCGTGGTAAGTATTGGTTGGGTAAAATTATAGCCTGTATTAAATAATAACTTTGATGAATCAGAAGAATTCCTTTTGAATTATTTTTTTTTCCTCTATTTTTAAACTTTATTTATTTCAATTTCAATCAAAAATAAAACATATGTTTAAAAACTTGGTTGGTAGCTACCCCAAACCTATTAGGTACTTATATTATTAAAATAATTTATTTTTAACTGATTTACAAAGCAAATGAAAATAGATGTGTATTTGTATTCAAAGTACACACCTATATACAAATCTTCTTCTTCTTTTGGTGTCATGTCAGGTCCCCCCAACGATGACTATCACCCGAGAGAAAGCGTCCCTGTCCTGGGCAGCACGAAACAGCTCTCCAACACTTCTTACGCACTTCACTATGTTGAGCCGGGAGATTCTTAGCATCCCTGACCCATTTAAGGGTCGCCCGGGACTCGGGGCCGTGGCTTGGTTTCTCTTCATAGTGATGTCCTGGGGAGAATTACCCAGAGTGGTTTCCCCTTGCCTTCTCTGGAGGATTTTCTGTTGGGGTTGCCTTCCCTTAGCTGTCAAATTTATCTGCTTATCTTAGATTTATCTGCTACGACACTGATGGTAATGTCAGTGGTCACATTGCCCAGGGCTCGCGGGGCCTCAAAGACCACTCGTGGACGCTAGAGAGTTATGCCATGTATTCACTAGGGGACAAATCGCGAAACATTCCGCTCGGCATGTCGCATCAACATCTACGCTCATGTTTCGGGGACAATGACGCGGCCATTTGACGTGTACACACCGGGACTCGCATATTTGTCGCGGAAATGTCACCCGATGAGCTTATGTTGACAGCTGCGGTATCTCAGTTGGCGAAAACGGGGTTCCGCGCAATTCGAAATGTTTTTTTGGGTCGCAATTTCAAATAAACGAGGTTTTACTGTAGTAAATTGAATATTATTAAAAACAAGGTCCTTTTTGCAAATAATTATTGTTTTCCAGATGTCGCGGAAATATATCGCCCTATGAGGTTATGATGATAGCCGCGTATCTGTTTATGTTAATGAGTTTATCGAAAAGTAAAAGGAGAAAAAAGAGGAAAATGCGAAATTATTTACTGCAAAGAGAAAGAAGGACGGACATTCTATGCGATCTTCGATCGATACAGCTCGATGAGTTCAAGAACGATTTCGTTTCCCCGCATTGTCATCTTGACAGATACAGCGCATGCGTATTCACTTGTAAACATACCACGTGGTACTGACGCTCCGCGGAATGTTGCAGTGAGTACGCTCGGGTACCGTGCGCATGGCAACGTTGCCACGGCACGTAGAAATGCCGCGCTATGTTGTGCGCGAGGTCGCGGAACAGAGCACGACGTTGCAACGTCACGTAGACCTACGCCGCGCGTGCTGTTGAGGGACAATTTGTCCCCTAGTGAATACATGGCTTTAGACTTGGTAGTAGTGTTGCCGGTGGTACTGCAACGTGGCGCATTACGACATTTTATAGGGGCATACTTTCCAGCAAAGCATGCTCCATCGTAGCCCTACTACCCATTAGAACCCCTATATATACAAATAAAATCCAATAATTATTTACCTATTCGAAACACATTTTCAAGAGTCTGTAATAATATTTATAATAATTATATAGGTAAATAAGATTTATAATGATAATTGAATGATAGAAAAAACTTTTAAAAGCTATTGACGACTTTAAGTTTAGTTTTTCATATATTACAAGAAATTACGAAAAAAAACGTTACGTGACCCAGACACAAATAATATATTTTCCTGGCTGGAACGAAATAGC
Organism: Agrypnia vestita; assembly: GCA_016648135.1. Taxonomy (NCBI): domain Eukaryota; kingdom Metazoa; phylum Arthropoda; class Insecta; order Trichoptera; family Phryganeidae; genus Agrypnia; species Agrypnia vestita. Next base: position 38,925 of record JADDOH010012482.1, on the reverse strand, counting down.
CATAAATAATTGTGTTCATTGATTTATTTTCATTCAAATTAAATAAAAATCTCCTTGTCGATGAATTTCCGCCTGCCCCGGACGTCCCGGTGTTCCACATGACAGGCAGTACTCGACACTGTCAGGGAATCAATCAAAGTGTAAGAATTACAGTTCACAAACATACTTTTACTCACACTCTTTATTATTATTATTATTATATATTATTATTATTATTATTATAATTATTATTTATTATTATTATTATTATATTTATTATCATTATTATTATTATATATTAGCTTGTTATTAAATTGAAAGGAACTAACTTTTTTTAAATAAAATTATATATCAGTATTCAAATTTGATTTTGAAAATTTATAAATAAAAAAGTTTTTCTAAAATATAAACTAATGCATTGAATTCTAACACAAAAATTCCAAATCGCTTAATTGACACATTAATTTGACACCACAGTCCACTAGGGGGTAACTAAGACGGCAGAGCACGAAAATGGTACTTGGATCGATATTCGGCGCCTCCGAAAACTTATTTTAAGATTTTTGACGGACCCCGGTGCCGGTAAATATAAAAATAAAACACAAGGTTAAAATCAGAATATATGTATAAAAACTGTTTTCGAACGAAAATTTCTAATACGTTATTTATATCGCAGTTTTCATACCAAATTTTACAAAAAAAAATCTATGTAGAAATAACAAGCCATTTGGTGGTAATGTTCTACAGCTATACCAAAACAATTTTCCCTGTTCTGAATGGGGTACGATCCCAAATTGAACGAATTTTGGCGGAAATTCTTGGATTGATTTTGATCTGTGGAACATGAATTTAATGGCTATAAACAAATAATACACAAACAAATAAACAAACTTGGAAGACATTTTCAAAAACGTAAATTGGAAAAATAAAGGAGTATAGATAAACGGAATTGGAATCTATGACCAGAGAATTGCAAGAAGCATTGAAAGCTACAGGTTTGGAAATGAACATATAAAAAACAAAAATTTTAACCACATCCAAACACAAATCCACAATAAACAATTGGAAAATAGAAACAGTTGACGAATATGTGTACCTTGGTCATAAGATAAAGCTGGGAAGAGAAAACCAAACAGTAGAACTACCGACCAAGAAGAATAGGTGTGGGCTGGGCAGCATTTGGTAAATTGAAACACTTGTTTTAAAATAAAGAAATCCCAGTAACCTGAAAAGAAAAATGTTCGATACATGTATCCTACCGATGTTGACACATGGCTTAGAAACAGCAACGCTAACAGAAAAAAACATACACAAATTAAAATGTATACAACGGGCCATGGAAAGGCAAATGCTCGGCGTAAGCCTTCGAGATAAAATCAGAAATGAAGAAATAAGACGCCGAACAAAATTTGCCGATATTTTGGACCGTATTGCGAAACTAAAATGGCAGTGGGCTGGACATATGGCCCGACAGGAATCCTACAGTGGAGGGCCTGGACGAAAAATAGAAGCGTCGGAAGACCTCACAGAAGGTGGTCTGATGACAGTCCAGCAAGCAGGAAGAACCTGGATGCGAAGGGGGAGAAACAGAGATGAGCGGAAGAAAATGGAAGAGGCCTACATCCAGCAGTGGAGGGAAAAAGGCCAAGGAAAAAGAAGAAGAAGAAGAAGAAATAAACCCGAAAAATCGTTTGCTAGGAAGACATCACGATCTTGGAAAGACATATTGGAAATTCCCGAAGACACGGTCGGCAATATACTTTTAATAAAGGAGATATTTGGTGACATGGCAACCAACTCCTTCCCTGATGATTTCTCCTATTTCTCCTAAATAAGACTTGGCTTAGGGAAGCAAAGCTTTATCCAACTAATGATGAAGTTCACAAAGCAAATATATAATACAAGCACCATAATACACCACAAAACCACTATTCTTTTGTAGTAATAAAACATTTTTATTAACTACCTGCAAATTTAAAAAAATCTAAATCTAAAATCATTCAAAAACGAACTAGAAAACTATATCAAACAAACTCCTTTTGTCATTTTTTAATAATTGCTCAAATTTAGGATTATTTTTCATATTTTATTTCTGCTTTAGTGCTGTCGCGGAATGTGTTACCTAAAGCTAAGCGTTCTTATGTATTTTCTTTGAATTTTTACTCCCTTTCTTTTAACTCATAGCGTCTGCTTGCTTGTCTGTCGAAAAACTTTGGATCGATTTTTAACCCTTTTCCCGTGATCTAATCGAGCTGAAACTTTGCAGGCAGACTCGTGGCGACGATAATACAATTTTGGATTTTTCGAAATTTTTTATTACTCCCTTTCGTAGCATCGCCCGACCCAAGCCCAAAGCGTGGGTTAAGCGCCAAACCTGTTTCAACTAGTAGTAGAAAGGGAGTATAATAAAAACTTGGTTTTTACGGGTTAGTTTTTTTAAAATTTTTCAATATGTATATTATAGTAGGGATTCCAAATGCTGGATGCGCATTCGAGGTGCGGTCGAATAAAAGTTCGGTACAGGTACATGTAAACTTAAGGATTTTTTAAATTTCCCGTGAAACGAAGTATACATCTTGTCATATTTTATGCTTTACTAATTATGTTTTCTATATGTATATGGAAGCGAAGATGAGTGTCAAAGATAACACCCAGGTCTTTTATTGTACCAACGGATTGAAGCTCATTGCCACCGATATGGTACTGGTGAACATATTTGTGGCGATTTTTTGTAAAACTGATTGATTTGCATTTGGTATAGCCTATAAATAGTTTATTTGTGATGCAATAATCATGAAATCTATGTATGGCCCGGTTGTTTCAAGTTCGATCAAAGTAAGCGTAGAGTTTAAACTCAAATTTTTAGTACTTTTTTCAAAAACGGGTTGTTTCAACTCGGATTAAGCGAAATCTGTCAGAGAATTCTGAACGGAAATTTTAGATTAAACTCTCGGTCAGAGACGCACATGCGCACTGCGCAATGTAATTGACATCCTTAACAGGAGAAGTAATTTAAGTAACTAACTTAGTTAGAGTAAGTAACTTAGACTTCGAACAATACTTTTTTGTCAGAAGAAATTGATTTATCCGCAACTCTAAAGGAATTTTACCGCAGGGCATTGTCGACAATATTTTTTTTCAAGGTTTCTATTTCACTCGGGTTTTGATAATTTTATATTTATATCGATGAAAGGTGCGTAGGTGATGCATCTGGAATACTGTTTCTTGGACTGAGGATAGGGTCAGCCATTACCAGAGCAATGTCTGACCACAGACCACATTTTAGTCAGCCGAAGCGCACTATAAAAATCAGAAATATATTTGTCATTATGTCCAAACAAAATATCAAGTTACGACAAACGTTACTAGGAACCAGATTTGGTAATTGTTATATTGTAGGAGACCGGGACTATGCCCTCAAACAATACAATGGGCCTGAAGGCCCAATTTTAATTGCGGTCCGACAAGAACACCTAGATTTTAAAGAAATCAGAAAGATGTATTGCGACCTCACCGGGAATCGAACTCGGAATTCTCAGTATGCAGAGCCATAGACATGGCCACTGGTTTGGTCATGTGGAACAGATGAGCAAAGAAAGGATGGCAAGGAAAATTGTTTGTCGAAAGCAGCAGAAGCAGAGGACGTCCGCGGAATAACAGTAATAAAACAATATATTCGGTGTGTGAAATTCTTTTATTTTATTGTATTTTATATACCTACCTATTAACAGGAAAATGAATATTTATTAAAAAATACAACTTGTAATAAAATTAAGCCAGATCTCTTTTGGCATTATGCCTTTCCAAAACAACTTCGTGAATTTCCTGCCGATTCTTTAGATAGTTGGGTTTTGAAAATATCTAACTGAACCACATATAATTTATTCTGCATATCAGGCTTTGGATTCACTTTTCTTATTACCTGCAAACAAAGAAAAGTTTATAAACAGAAAAACTAAAGAAATACAATACAGATCAAATAAAAACATTTTGTTCTTGCAAACACTAAATAGGTAAGTTAACATTTAATTTCGTCAATAACTAACCTTCCTGGCGCTTTTCATCGTATTCTCGAATCTACTTCGAAAATCTGTTGGACAGTACGCATTTAGGCGGGAACAAAGCCACAAAACATTAAATTAGTTGCGTAATGCGGCCCACTAGTCTCCTTTCATCTTCTTGTGGACATCTTCAGTAAAACAGCATTGTTGACGACATGTATCGAAACATCTGATTTGATCTGCTTGCTGTCAAATGAAATTTAAATTATGTGTTGCCGTATGCAAAATTATTTTGGCGTGCATTTGTCTAAGATTTTTATTTTACACAATTGCAACACCCTAATCCGATTTTAACAGATTTTTTATTTGAAACAACTCAATTCTGCGAGATTTCGCGTGACCTTGAGATTAAGCTCAGTTTAACCCAGGATTTCCGCGTACTTTGATCGAACTTGAAACAACCGGGCCTATGTCGCTTTGGAGGTTATCGCAGTCGACGAGTCTGAAGATTTTTGAGTAAAGATTTAAGTCGTCAGCAAAGAGTAAGAATGAATAAAATCGAAAGCACTTAGAAACATCATTAATGAATAATGTAAAAAGAATAGGTCCAAGGATTGATCGTTGCGGAACACCAGAAGTTATTTGGATCGATAACCATAGATGGTGACACATTGTTGTCAATTAGATAAATAGGAGGCGAACCAGCGATACAGTTTACCTTTAATACCATTAAGGCCCGGTTGTTTCAAGTTCGATCAAAGTAAGCGTAGAGTTTAAACTCAAATTTTTAGTACTTTTTCCGAAAACGGGTTGTTTCTACTCGGATTAAGCAAAATCTGTCAGAGAATTCTGAGCGGAAATTTTAGATTAAACTCTCGGTCAGAGACGCACATGCGCACTGCGCAATGCAATTGACATCTGTCAATAAAATATTTTTTTATTAATTTTTCGACATTTTACATACAAAGTGTCGAAATATACAATATTATGTAGAGTGACACAGGCTTTTCTGACGATCGACTGATCCTACAGTATATCCTTAATAGAAGAAGCAATTTACTTAGACCTCGAACAATACTTTTTTGTCAGAAGAAATTGATTTTTCCTCAACTCTAAATGAATTTTATCGCAGGGTATTCTCGACAATATTTTTCTTGAAAATTGTTTGTCGAAAGCAGCAGAAGCAGAGGACGTCCGCGGAATAACAGTAATAAAACAATATATTCGGTGTGTGAAATTCTTTTATTTTATTGTATTTTATATACCTACCTATTAACAGGAAAATGAATATTTTAATAAAAAATACAACTTATAATTATAATTAAATGAAGCCAGATCTCTTTTGGCATTATGCCTTTCCAAAACAAGTTCGTGAATTTCCTGCCGATTCTTTAGATAGTTGGGTTTTGAAAATATCTAACTGAACCACATATAATTTATTCTGCATATCACTTTGAGTCGTGGACTTTGGATTCACTTTTCTTATTATCTACAAACAAAGAAAAAGTTATATACAGAAAAACTAAAGAAATACAATACAGATCAAATAAAAACATATTGTTTTTGCAAACACTAAATAGGTCGGAAAACATTTAATTTCGTCAATAACTAACCTTCCTGGTGCATTTCATCATATTCTCGAATCTACTTCGAAAATCTGTTGGACAGTACGCATTTAGGCGGGAACAAAGCCACAAAACATTAAATTAGTTGCGTAATGCGGCCCACTAGTCTCCTTTCATTGATTGCAGCATTGTTGATGATATGAACGTCATGTGTCGAAACATTTGCGTGCTGTCAAATGAAATTGAAATAATGTGATGCTATATGCAAAATTATTTTGGCGTGCATTTGTCTATGATTTTTAGTTTGAAACAACTGTTTTTGCGAGATTTCGCGTAACGTTGAGGTTAAGCTCAGTTTAACCCAGGATTTCCGCTTACTTTGATCGAACTTGAAACAACCGGGCCTAAGTGCGATCTTTTTGAGGAGGATATCGTGATCTTTTCGAAAGCCTTTTTAAAGTCCGTATACAGACTTTAAAAAGGGGTTAGGTATAGCATTTTAAAAAAAAAAACACAATTATTGTATCTTTTTTAAACTCTTTATATTTTACTAATAGAATTAGGTACTTATTACTTCAAATTTGTGTTGGTGCTAACACTGTGAAACAATGTGCCTCGTACGCACAGCTTGCACATACTAATTCAATTGTTTTTATTAAATGAAATTTACTATACCTGTATAAAATACAAAACTAAAAAAAAAGATTTAAAATTGAACTATAATACCTATAAAACTCAATCATCCGTATTCTGAAAATAGCAATGTCTGGATCTTTAAGATCTTTATCCCAACACTTAATAGACGATAATAAAAATAAAAAATGTCCAAAGCGGATTTTGGAATTCTACGGCTCAAATACACTGTATTAAAAGATGATATAAGAAAGATTGTTTCTTATAAACGTATTCATTTCTTCATCAGGACGCTGTGGATGAAGAAATGAATACGTTTGTAAGAAACAATCTTTCTTATATCATCTTTTAATATAGTGTATTTGCGCCGTAGAATTCCAAAATCCGCTCTGGACATTTTCAATTTTTATTATCGTCTTTTAAGTGTTGGGATAAAGATCTTAAAGATCCAGACATTGTTATTTTCAGAATCGGGCCGATTGTCTGTCTGTCTTTCTGTCTGTCCGTCTGTTCTCTATACAAATTTACACCGTTTGTCCGTGGGTAACACAGGTAGCATTTTTCCCCTCCTCCTTTACCCTTTCCCCACCCTCTGATACATTTTCAATGTAAATCTCTACCGTTCGACCGATCGGATTCAAAATTTGCAGACTTATTCCGCTTCCCTCTCTACTCCACCCTCCTCCCAAATATTTTCTGTACAAATCTACACCGTTTGACTGATCTGACTCAAATTTTGCACACGTATTCTTAGGGACCGATGGGTAACATAGGTGACATTTCCTCCCTCCACCTTTCCCCCCTCCTTCCCTCTGACATATTTTGCATGCAAATCTGTACCGTTCGACGGATCTGACCCAAATTTTGCATACTTATTCTTTAGGACCAGTTGGGTAATATAGGCAATATTTCCCCTTGCCCTTCTATGCTCCAGATATATTTTCTGTACAATCTACACCGCTTGACCGATTTGACCCAAATTTTGCATGCATATTCCCGACGGAAAAAATATGCCACATTTCTTCCCTAGACACCCTAGCCATCCCAGCCTTGATTAAATGGAAATATTGTTTTAATTAGAGGCTTTGCAAAACAATGGAACCTTTGTTTTCCCCCACAATTTTTTTTTCAACTTAATTCTTAACCCGTGCAACGCTGGGTACGAATTGTAATTTATAAATAAATGTAGAGTTGGTCGTATTTCCTATGATTTTTATAAAATGTTTCTTATTTAATTTAATTATGATGTGGATTAAGGTCGAATGCACATTCGTTGAATTGCAATTCGAGGTCCCTATCTTAAAAAAATTATAAATGTTTGATAAACATTCCTCCAAAAAAATTGAATTTTCAATTCAAAAACATCAAATATAAAAGAAAATTAAACTTTTTTTAGACATTGAGTTAATTTGATCTCGAAATTTTCAGACTCAAAAAATGTGTAGGGGCGATTTTTTCAACATTTAGTTCCTGTTCTTGATAATTAAGAAACAATTTTTTGCTTAATTTTTATATTAATTTGTCTATCAATAATCTCTATATTGTTTTGTTTCTTTATAATATATTGTTTTCTTAGTCACTTTTTAAATAATTATATTTATAACCTATTAAAATTTAATTTTATGCATAATATTATGCAGGTACTATTGAAGGTTCTATAAATAACGTACCTTGTAGAATTATAATTATAATACAGATTTAGGAATTAATAGAAATTAAGAATAAACGTATTTGCAGGTTGCCTTATTATGATATGCCTAACATTAAATTCAGACTGATGAAAAGTACCTACTGCGCTAATAATAATTAATACCTTTATTATATTATTTATTTTAATAAGTACCAAAATTGAAATAAATAACCTGTATTGTACTTTGAAATGCATATTTTCATTTATATTGTTATTTTCTAGTCACCTATAGCTATCTTGGCAAGTCCCTGGATCCCGGAATTGGCCTTTCTTAATCTCGCAATCCCGGGATTGGAAAAGTGCTCGGGGATTATAATCCCTATTCGTGATAAAACTTCAGCAAAAAAAACGACGCAACTCTTTTTAGTTTTTTTTACACAACAGATATATTTTTTCTATTTGTCTATAGTTAAAGATTAATGAAATGAAATGAATAGTGAAAGAATTTTTTTCTTTTCTGTGCAAATTTTTATGCTGCGCTATGTTATAAAACAAATATCAGTCTTTGAATGGTATAGGGCGGTTATTGGAGGTATGCCGTGTAAATAATAGGCACAGCTCCAGGGAGATAAATTGTCTGTGCAACGAATGATCGTCTTTAAAACAAGTCAATCGGGATAAAGTTCAGACTTAAAACCACCCAAGAATAATATCTACCGACTTACCAGATGGCTGTATTCTGGATTTCCTTGCACAAAACTGCGGCGTTCCTCCCGTGCGATTATTTATTTTAATTTCCCGAATTCGATAGGCGTGCTGTTGTCTTGCACGTGTAGGTAATGCGGCGGTCTATTCAATATATAGCTACCTATTATATATCGCGTACATACTGGCATGAGCGGATCAAAACTCAGCGGTTTGATTCAAAATTAGCGGAAATATACTAAACACAATGTGATGGCGAGATTTTCAATTTTATTTATTTTTCAAAAAAAAGGAATGCGATTTGTAAAATTTTTCATTGCCGATATTTTAAATTCAGAATGCGAAGTGAGCCTGTCGTCGCGTTCCAAACCATCTAGACAGGGGAGAGTCAGTCTGGATGGCCTCAGGTCGAACGAACAAAATTATTTGCACAGTCTTGTTCATTTTATACCCAATAACTTTAAAAGTAGTTTTAGAGAAGTAAGATAAAACAGCACAAAACGTCATCTAGAATTAATAGGCAAAAAACTAAGTTCCACTAGAGAGGGGATAGGGGTCAAGGCAAAAACCACGTTAGGGCTACATGGAGGGAGGGAGGGTTCGAAAGAGTTCGCGATGGAACCACATGGTTTATGGACGCTCTCTTGAGAGATGTCCTTATTAAAAAATTAACAACATATGGCTTAGCAATAAGACGAAATTTTGATTCCGAATATTAAAAAAACAATAATGGCAACACTATATCATTATTTTTCTACAAATTAACAGCCAAAATAAGAAAATCACCCGGTAAGATCAGGTGCGGGTAGTGCAAAGCTGAGGCCAGAAGCGAAGAAGAAAGTTACAATTATCCTCTTCCACTTATTGCATCAGATGTAGATTTTCTTCTTTCTATTTATGGAGAACTGTCAGAAGAAGAACTTCTAACAAAATATTTAGGCAGGCACACGCAAAATTCTAACGAGAGTTTTAATTCTATGAATTTTTAAGCCGCAATTGAGTTGACGCCTCGCTCCGAACATTTAAATTGCGGTTTAAAAATTCTAAAAATTGCCGCTTCTATTGCTGCAGGACAGCGCCTAAAACGATGCATAAACTAGCATTTTACAGATAATGCAATTGCTGCAAATAAACGTTGGTCAACAATGCAAAATATTCGCCGATAAGTAAGACGAACAAAACAAGAACGATTCCGACTATGCAGTACAAAAGAGGTTAATTACGAAATTAATTTTATGAGGAAAAAGAAGGATTGCTGAAGTTATCTTCTTTTGGCGCAATCAGGGTAAAATTTTCATTGTAACAGAAGTTAGCACGCGCAACGTGCGCATGTAGCGGAAGCGTGTAGCGGGACATGTAGCGAAAAAGGCCACGAATGCACTTGATTATTATTTACTATTCCAGTAATATCTAAGTATCCTTAGTAGTCCGAATTCAAAGATAAAAAACGTATGGCACACGCCTGAAGCAGGGCTCGAACCCCGGTCGCGCAACAGGTACAGCAGGTACAGCAATGCAACAATACAGTAACTGCCTTAGCTATCTCCGGTTCTCCCTAGACTGTCAAAAATATATTATGTATAAGTATATTTCATAAAAGCCGAAGGTACACTTGTGAAAAATCACAAACATAATTTAAATAATATTTATTTAGTTACAGATAATTCCGCTACAATACTAATAAAATAATACTTTCGATTTTTTTTGTTTTCTTTTTTCGATAATTACGCTACAATACTAATAAAGATAATTCCGCTACAATACTAATAAAATAATACTTTCGATTTTTTTATAATTAAAATATAATATATCACTTTAAAGGGCGCATAAAAAATAAAAATAGAATTTACAGGCACCGTGTATCGATCCCAGTACAGTAGCCGGCAAACATCTTAAAAATTTTCGGCGTAGTGGGGAGAAGTTTGCGCATGTACCATTCCACCAACGAAACTCAAATTTTGTCTTCTGCGCATTCCCCAACTTTTTCCACGCCAAAATTTTTCAAGAAGTTTGCCGGCAACTGTACCTCTCACGTGCTAAGCGAGCGCTCTAACATCTGAGCTACGTCCCAGTTGATCCAAAGTGCCAAAAATACATATTAGAATATTTATCTGAATTATACCCCTACGAATTGCTTAAGGAATTAATTGTATTAAAATAAACACAAAATAATAAATATGCGTTTCTCTTTTCTTATTCACCCTTGTTGTATAATGAAGCATATGCGAAAAGAAAAAAAACACCTTTTTGGAAAATTGGGGGCAATTTCAAAAAACAACATTTTTATTATTCCCTTTTACGTAAAGTAAAGAGTTCCTTCACCACAAATACCCATTCATTCAATTTAGTCTTCTGGCATTCGTTACTCAAAGATTTTTTAAGCATTACTTTTACCGCGTGTACATAAATACAAGCACGATTTTTTTTTATGGATCTGATATAGCAGATTAACTTAAGTTGTCGATAAATATTACTTTTTTGCAACAACTTTAAATGCGATTTTCTCGAAACTACTTTTTTTAAATTGACAGGAAAGATGGAATAAAAACTATTAGACCGATCGATTCCTTCCAAGGTATTTTTATGAGCGTTAACTTTTCTATGTGAACGTAAAAAAATTAGAAAAAAAAGTTAAAACAAATTTATTTTGGATAAATCGTTACTTTTTTTAAATCTCATACCTTTTACAACTTTTTTTTATTCGTCGTCTTTAATATAATATAAACATTATAAAGACTAATGCTTTTGGTTAGGACTAGATTTCAGGTTCTATTTTTCCCGCCAATTGACAACTCTCGTTACGAGACACAAAATTAATGTCTAAAATATATTTTGTCAACATTTTTATTTTTTAATGGAAAAAATCATTTATATTGAAAGATGTAATAAACCATTCCTAAGGTTTTGGAAATATCGCTTTTACATTTTATTTTTAATAAAATCTTATAATTCACCTTCTTTCAGCGTCCTAAAATAGATTCTCCCCTTAAATCAATACCTTTAAAGCCCACTCCTACTGTATGTAATGTTCCATGCATTGTGGGCAAATGTGACAAGAAGGAAAGAACGTCGAACATTCGCTTCTTTCACTCATTTGATAAACTATACTCTTACCACCAAAAAATCTTAATCTCCGCTGTAATATATTTCCGATTTCTTCATTTGTACCTGTTTGTACCTTAGGTCCCGCAATACACGATATTGTCTGTAAAAAAATATTATATATTCTTCAGTTCTTAAATAGTTTAAGCAAAACCTTCTATATTCAGTAGCCTAAGAAAAAAAAAATACTTAAAAAAGTTATATCATGTGCAGCATGACAGCTGACAGCCGTGAGGTAGCGGGTGACATGAAGCGCAAGAAGTTTATCGTAGCATATTCCTTATATATAATAATGAATCAGTGTGATTGTAAATGTTTATCTGTGATAGTATAAAAATCTATATTTTAAAGTCAAGTTAATTGCAAAAATGGATATTCCTATCGAAGTAAGGCTACATTATTTTTATTGATCTCCTTGTCATTAAATTCAAGGCAAATCATTTTCACGTGATGTTGATGTTTTTTCTTTTATTATCAATGTCAACATTTTTTATTGTTGTTTGCCTTAAGGTCAAATTTTCTATTTCTCATATTACATATTTCTTCCAGGTTATTGTATATTTATTTAAATATTTACCACACTCTGATAGAGTGGCAGCAAGTCAGACTTGCAGGTTGTGGTACGAAGCAGGATGTGATAAATCATTTGTTAACAGACAAGCTATATATTTTGTCAAAAATACACTTCAAGATGATTGCTACCCGAGTAATATATTTGGACCCAACGCTCTGCGAAAATTTGCAAATTTTGCTTTTAGAGAGATTGATATGTCAAACCAAATGTCAGCATTTTGGGAAGAAAATGGCTATGATATAAAGTATTTGGAATTTGATCAATGTGATATGCAAGAAAAGGTATTTGTTAATATCTTGAATTACTGTCCAAATTTAGAATCATTGACAGTTTCTCATTGTAGAGAACTATTCATGTCAGCAAGACTGTTGGAGGACTTAAAACCAGAAAGTTTAAAAAAATTAAAATCTCTTAATTTATCTATGAATAGATATTTATCAGATGCTCTGTTCCATCGGCTGGTATCAGCCGCCGAATATTTACAAGAAATTAATCTCTCCGATTGTCCAGTGTCATTTCATCCTGGACTGTATAAAAAGTTTTATCCTTTTGGAATTAATCAGGATGGATCAAAATCTCCATCTGAAAGTGTTCTCACTTTTCATTATATTTATAAGTTTCTCGACTCTAACTCCCACAAGATCAAAAAACTTTCTTTCAATAAAACCCTCATAGATGGCGGAGCTCTCAAGTCTATTTCCGAACTACCTCATCTGGACCTGGCCACGTTTAACGCGTACGAATGTGATCAATTAAATATTGCCGGGCTATTATCTTTAACACTCAATCAACTTAACTTAACGGAGCTGGATATCGGTATGTGCTCTAGGGTTACTGACAAGTCAATCATATCCATTTGTACAAATTTAAAAAATTTGAAATCTCTGTGCATAAACCGATGTCGAGCCATTACTAATGCTGGAGTTACTGAAGTCTGGAACTTAAAGAAGCTAGAATGCCTAGATATATCGCAATGTGAACTTATCACTGGGGAAGGCATTAAAAATGGATTATGCCGAGACACAAACTTTCAACTGCGTGAATTGAATATTTGCTCCTTAAATCTGGAGGAAAGTACAATCATACTGGTGTCAGAGAAATTACCTAACTTAACTTCTTTAGATGTCAATTTCTGTTTTACATCTGTTACGGATAACTCCATCCAAGCTATTTTCAAAAATCTTTTGAATCTCCATTCGCTGAAGATAAGCCACGCTGATCAAGTATCTGATGCGGGGTTAACTGGAATGGGGATCGGCAAGCAAACTTATACGGCAGCTCCTGCGAGAAGCCATGTACCATCTGTTAACAACTTCCACAAGATTTCTCTCAGATCTCGAGCTGAAGAAGAGATTGTGAACGATGCTAAAAGAAAGCAAAATGTACGAATCATGTGTGAAAATTTTTTAGATGATTCAGAACGTGGATATTCAATGACTCTGCTCAAAAACCTGAAATCCTTAGATGTGAGTGGGTGCAATAGAATAACAGATGTCAGTCTAATGTACGCCTTCAACTCTGTCCAATTAAAATATTTAAATCTCAGTGAGTGCCAGCAGATTACGCACCAAGGATTGCAAAGTTTAGCTACAAACTGCCCCAGCATAGAAATACTTGAATTGGTCAATTGTTTCAATACTCGAGATGAAGGCGTTGAAATTCTAGCGAAAAAATTACACCGGCTTAGGCATCTTGAACTTCGTGTAAGTATTTTTTTTTTGTATATTTAAAGATTTTTCTAAATTTTTCTTAATAAATAAATTATAGATAGCACATTTAAGAATAGACAATTGTGTTTGAAATTAATAATATACTCATAATTAATTATTAATACATTTATTGATTTATTTCATAATACTTTATATTTTCAGGGTTGCAATTTACTCACAGATGCTTCTCTATTGGCTATAAAATCAGAATGTAAAGTTCTAAAATTTTTGGATATACAAGGGTGCCGTAATATTTCACCCGATGTTGCAAATTCACTGTCATACAGTATACCGACACTGCATACTCTTCTTATTTCCAAGCCAGGTCCTTATATCACTGATGGATTAAAAAACAGGATGCCAGTGCCCCCACCTCTTCCTATATTTGCAAATTTTAGAAGACGTATTTTTTAAAACCATAACGTTTTGTATAAATGTTAATTTATTCTAGTTTTAGGAATTTATTTAATAATCTAACTTTAGCCAATTTTGCATAGCATTTAGAATAAGAACTGCATTACATCATCACATTCATTCTGCTTGTTTTTATCAGATATATATATACTATTTTGTAAATGTTTATGATCTTAAAATACAGAGATTGCTGGAATAAAAAAACATTATTGGAGAACAAAAACACATTGAACATCATTAATTCTTAACCTTTCCCTTGAACCATTCTTGAACACTACATTTTTTTCCCATAGATACTATTACCTTTTTCACAGTCTAAACTAACCATTTTATAAAAAAAATTAACAATAGTCTCCGAAAGTCTATCAAAGTTTTTTCAGACATTGTGGTGACAAATGAACATTGAAATGCCTGGAAGGGGTAGATTGACAGGGTAAGCAAGTAGGGTAAGAGTAATGTACTAAGAGCTAATAAGACAGACGATAAAAGGGTAATTTCATTCATAACTGTAACAGTGGCCGAATTGAACAAAATTGTTAAATTCAACATCCGCAAAGAAATATTTAAAGCATTTTGATGAACCATCCATTATGGAATTGACTTTTGCATCTAATGATGCTCTAACATAGCATTGCCCTGGGATAGATACAGCCAGTGATGCACTACTAAAATTCTATCGACCGGCTCATGCCTTTCTTAAGGGGGTATTCTAGTTTAGTGGCACGAATTTCGGGCGTTTTTTAGAGCTTTTTTCCGCATTTTTTTTAACAGTAATTTTTATTTTTTAAATAGTTAAAATAAAAATTTTGACTTTAATCTGGTAGAGGCTATAGAGGGATGTATAGAGAAGGTTCATACAAAAATTTTAATAAATCGGTTTAGTAGAACTTGCGATATCATGCCCGCCAACTTGAAAAATGTAGTTTCTAGAAAAACGCATTTAAAGTTTCGAGTAATGTTTCAGTACAGTATACTTACATATTTTTAATCGGCGATTCCTGCTTCATTCTAAAATGCAATAGCTGTAATTTTGTTCTATTATAAATTCTTCGTCTCCCGATCTTTTCAATTTTGCTGCAGATGCACTAGTGAAACTTATTTCTTCTTCTACAGTATGTTGATTACCTCTAAATTGTCTTTTCGTCTTTCTATATGCACGCTTAGCACCATATTTTGAACATTTTTTATCCATTTTACACAATAACTATAATATTCACTCAAAATATTTGTAAAATGTTCACAGAGAACGTACGTCAACGATGTTTAAAGATTGACTCGATACTAACCTGAACTAAACAGTAGAACGAAAAGATACGTTAATATGACCTTCAGTTAAATATACATTATTTTGGTATAGAGTATAAGAAGGGTTTTATGGGGTAATCCATCCGCAGGCAGTTGGAAACATCGTCCCCTCTTGGTTCGATTTATTCCGGTCGGACCACCTATGTACTTGCCGCGTCACAGAAATCGCTGTATCTCAGTAAATAATTGGAATTTTGAATATTCCTTTGAGGACATAATTTTGTATGTCTAAACTTACGAAATATACAAAAAAAAATTGTTTTTTTAAAATTTCTAGACTAGAATACCCCCTTAATTATTTTTTTAAATTAAAAAAATTATACATCACAAAATTATTTATTTACATTATATAAATTCATTCCAAATAGCGTTTTGATTTTCATTTGAAACTTTAACTGTGACAGATCTTATTCGTCTATCATCTGTTATGTGATGGTGACTTCTGGGCCATGATTTAACGAATGGTGTGGAATCCCATGAAGTTAGTGGCAAACCTATCAAATTTTTTTTTTTTTATGTTTATTTATTTCGTATGAATTTATAAATATAAATGAAGGTAGTTGCTAAAAGAGACAAGGTCTGTTCTGAAGCAACTACCTGTACAGTTTTTTTTTTAAGTTTAAACGTTAGAGAAGACTACATATTAGAAATAAAAATTTTAAATATTGCACTTAATGAAATAAAACACAAAAAAGACTTCATATTAAAAAAATACTTTTAAACATTGTACATAAGGAATAAAAATAAGATAATTTAACTCAATAAAGAAAAATTTGGCCTTTTCGATAAAAAAAACAGAATCTCCCCATCTCAAACAACATCACAAAACACATGTATTTCAAGCATAAATCTTACATGCAACCGCGACAATCGATAAATAGATAGAAACAAGATATCTTGGGCTGACAATCAATGAAAACCTATGTGATTATATGTCGAATACTTAAATTTGGCCTTTTATTCTGAACAAATAGTATTCATTAATTAAAATCCACGTTTCGCCTCTGCAGAGCTTATTGCAAATGTATTAATATTTTTAGCTTTTCTGACCATTTCAAGAAGTTCATCGCCTATTGTCTATTAAAATATTTTCGATATAATCTCTAAAATCTTTTACATTTATTTTTAACTTAAGAATTTCACTTTGAATCCTGATATTATCTTCGGATAGTGCCAGCCTCCACGGATTAACAATTTCATCTAATTTCCAGGTATTCAGTTCAAAAGTATTCATTAGATAGTAAATTTTCCTATTAGTTAATGTTAAATTATCGTAATTTATTTAAATTCCCTTCTTGCGGGTTCATCAGCCCCAATGTCATGTTTTTTATTACTATCAATTAACTATATATTCTCGAGGGAGATTTTCATAAACTCTATTTATTGTCTTGAAAGTCAAAATCCTTGTAGGAATCGGTTTTTACTATGTCAACTTGCCTTTCATAACAACCAAGATTTTCTTTCAATTGCTCAAAAGCAGAGATAGTTCTTATAATAAATTGATTCGCTTTAGTGAGATTTTGTGTTCTGGACTGAAGTACATTTGATAGAATGGAAATTTCTTCCAATATATCAATCATCAGTGCCAAGTCTCCTAGGAAGCATAAGCATTTGTTGCCAAGAAGTGACACCATTCCAGATTTTTTTTCTAAATATAATGCAGGATGAGCTCGCCAGACAGCAAGGGTTGACCACAAGTAACAGGCAGCCCATCTTAGACCCAAAGCTCTTTATAATCTCTAAGATTTCAATTTCAAGGTTTGGAAATATTGTAAAGCTCTTTCTGGCATTTGTTTGACTGGTGAAATATTGAATAAATTTTATCAACAAAGATTTAGAAGAGATTAACTTGCGTAACGTCTTTAATCAAATCATGATTCAATTAGTGCCGGATGCTGGGAAAATCTTCAATTATTCTACTTGCTCCATAGAACAACATTTTATCAAATTATGTAGGTATTCTTTAATCACTCCAAAAGAACTTAATGTTTTTAGCAAAAATTCGTCAATTGTTTTTGCATCTTGAGCTTCCAATTCCACCAAATTACGATATAGCGGGGGGGAATTTGACATCGGGCATCATTGAACAGAGGAACATGGAGATTCCAATTAGACAAATGGGATCAACGTCTTCTGAATCCAGATCCACCGGCCGGCTTGATAGAGCTGGTACAAACCCATAGCAGCACACCACTGGATACTGCCCATATTAAATTAATCAACACGTAAATCTAGCACAGGATGAGAGTTTTGCACCCAAAAAATGGGGATCAAAGATAAATGCACTTTTCCACGGCTGAGATTCTGGCCAAGAGCCCGCCACTCGTGTGCACAGCTGGAATCTTAGCCGCATTCTTACAGTGGTCATATTATATCCTCAAAACCAAAATAGTCAATGTCTATTTATTAACATGTTTTTAACTTATAAAGCAGTAGTGAGGTTGGCATTGAGAATACAATTTTGTAAATTGTGTTTTACCAAAACCAAATAGCATTAGCCGCGCAACAGCCACCACATGGTCCTGCACTAATAATTTTGTCCTGCTTATGAAGAGAGGTGAACAAAACAGACACAAGTTGTTTTTTTTTTTCCAACTTTATTCATTATCTTTACAAGAATAACTTGTCAATTCAGTCATTTTCTTCAATCCCCAATCTATATATCCCGTAAAATATTTATTTTCATATAGTTCTAAAAATATTTTGAAATTTGATACAATAATTAACTTACAATAAAAATTGGTGACAATATTAAAGAGAACTCCTTTGCAATCACAATATAATGTACAAATTTATTAATATTGAATGTTTGCCTTCAAAACTTTTAAAATATCAAAATTTTATATGAATATGTAAATATTTATATAAAATTTTGATATTTTAAAAGTTTTGAGGGCAAACATTCAATCAAGAAATATTTGAATCTTAATATGTACTTCAAACATTTAGTCTAGGAGCTGACGGTCGTCAACCCCACGTCATCGAGTACCAGCATGGAACTTATATGTGGTGGTGCCCTGTAGGATTGTATAAAAAAAAACAAGGTTGCCTGGGATCATCCTGGAGCGTTTTATGTAATCGATAATTAATGACGCCTATTTTTGGGTAAAAATTACGTCATCGAGTACCAAGTTGAGACCCGGCTCATTCAATGCCCTCCATCGAGTACGACAAGAAAAATCAGGGTTGCTACCTTCTACCCTGGCACTTTCTAGAATCGGCCAGATTTCAGAGTGGTGAAAAGTAGGCAAAATTACGTCATCGAGTACCAGTATGAAATTAACGCCATTCGATAGTCCTAATAACCCATATCATAAAAATATATGGTTGCCTGCCCTCAGCTTGGAGCATTTCCTAGTCGGCCAAGTTTTATATCGGATGTAGTACACCCTGTACTAAGTTCAAGAAATCGTTGTGTAAAACAATGTGACATTTTTGTAGCAGTTTTGGGTAGTAATAATATTTATAATGAATTATATTACAAAATAAATTGAATTTAAATAATAATAATAATAAAATAAATAGTAATCATAGAATCGTTTTATGTTCGACAGGTTTGAAATTAATGAATTCAATCAATGAGAAAGCTCATTATTCGTAATTGTGAATAACTTATTTTTGGTAGCTGATTTTTCTCATGATTATGGTTTTTCCAATGTAGATTACGAATTTTGACATTCGCTTCGTTCTTCCATCTAATGTCACAGGTGACCATAAAGTGATCTGTAGCTAGCTCCGAGTCTCGTTTAGTTCTAGCATTTGTCACTTTACGTCTTAGTCCTTCTGATACTACAACGAGGTCGATTTACGACTTATTCGTTTTTTAGGACTATCGAATGGCATTAATTTCATACTAGTACTCGATGACATAATTTTGCCTACTTTTCACCACTCTAAAATCTGTCCGATTCTAGAAAGTTAATAATAATACTTTTATGGTAACCCTGTTTTTTTTTTTGTCATACTCGATGGAGGGCATCAAATGAGCCGGGTCTCAACTTAGTACTCGAAGACGTAATTTTTACCCAAAAATAGGTGTCATTAATTATCGATTACATAAAACGCTCCAGGGTGATCCCTGGCAACCTTGTTTTTTTTTATACCTATCCTACAGGGCACCACCACATATAAGTCCCATGCTGGTACTCGATGACGTAGTGTTGACGACGGTCAGCTCCTAGACTAATTCCATTAGGAATGCATAAACTCTCAGAAAAAAATGAAAATACATATGTATATGTATGTACCTATAATAATTCTAATAAATTGTCTAAAAGAGCACAAAACTTAATATTATCTTGCAATTCAAGGTTTCAAAATATTTTTTAGAAAAGTTTACATAGATTTTTTATTTATTAATATATATTATATACAGTTTTATTACATTTTTTCTAGTCAATTAAAACTATACATCTTATCACTGTTCCTCCAAAAAGATACTAACTCTTGTGCTTGGAGAGGGATATATTTATTTTATACATATATACAGATAAAACCCAAACACCTACATTTACAAACATTTTGAAATAATAAGAAATTTTGTTGTTTTTTTATTTTACATCCAAATTTTTTATGAATTTTCCACTAGTGAAATGATGTCGGTAAAATGTATACGGAGGAATAAGCTTGACTATTTTATCTCAATAAGTTATCAAATATGTCAATCGGACATCAGTGTACTGTCCATGTTATGGGTAAATTTATATATTTGGGAATAAAAACCGCAGTCCTATTTTGAAAAAAATATTATCATACACCAAAGACATACTTCTTTAGAAGTTAAAATAGGTTGAGAGTTTAGACTGAGGATGACATTTATCTGAAACTAGATATTTATCTGTCCCAAATTTGACCAAATTGAATGAAGAAAATAAACTTAAATAAATCAAAATGGTAATTCAATTTCACTTATATATTGCTAATCTGGATCGTAGAATAAATGTCTATTTGGTCTAAATTTTATTATAATTACACAGTTCTCAGGGGCACTTTTGGATTACAATGTAGATTCAATTACAGTAAAACCACGTTAATTCGAAATTGAAGGGACCCAAAAAAAAAACATATCGAATTACGTGGAACTCCGTTAATTCGAAATTCAAGGTACAAAAAAAATTTAAAATCGCAATACAATTGCGAAATTCACTAAAAATCGTAAAACTTGAGAAAGATATTGGTCAGGCGACATAATAAATAAATATGCCTCTCAAAATGATGATTGATCAAATATCTATATTAATATATTTAACATCTATAATATCTTTCCTGAAGGCATATTTGATTTTCCAATTTTTAAAAACATTGAAACAATTGCTCTCGTTTCTTCTTTCTTCTAACGGAGTGTGTGCATTTTTTCGCATTGCAAACGGAAATAATAATAGATTCGTAATTTTTTTTGGAATCATATTGTTCTCCGCTAGTTTCATCAGTCCATATTTATCTCCGCGTGTTATTTGTGACGTGAAGAATCAAAGACTCTCAAGACATCTGCAAAAACAAGGACGGCCCAAATGCCTCGAAGATAAATAATATATCACAGGTTAGTGGTTATTTGTGGCGTATTTGGTTTACTGTTCTACTTGTTCTTTAGGGAGAAAACGTAATTTGATACTTTTTGCATTGTCATCTTGAGAGGCATTATTATAATCGAATATTAAGTTCAAATGTCATTAATTTAGTGAGAAACGTACGTATTCTTGCATATTTCAAGATATCATTTTCAAAATGCAATATCTATTATGCTAATATGAAGACCGCGATATTTATATTAGTAAAGTATATATTTGTTGTTATCACTTGCGAAAAAATCGAAATATTTTTTCAATTTCATCAAATTTAAAAAAAAGATTTTGTGAACTGAAATGTATTGATTTTTGCCACAAGGGACTAAAAATTATTACGAAAAATCAAAAATCGTAATGCGATTGCGAAATTCGCCAAAAATCGTAAAATGAAAAAATCTATTAATTTTGTGAAAAACGTCTGCATTTTTGCATATTTCAAGAAATCGTTTCGAAAACGCAATATTTATTATGCTAATACAAAGACCGCCACATTTCTATTACTAAAGTATCCAAAATTTACATACCTGTTGTTCTCACTTGCGAAAAAAATCGAAATATTTTTTTCAATTTCGCCAAATTTCAAAAAAATTCTAATTATGTGATTTATGGCGCAAGGGGGTAAAAATTATTTCGAATTACGAATTACCGGGGTTTTCGAATTATCGGTGTTAATCTAATATGAAATTAGCATTTTGGGACTAGTGGGATTTAAAAATTTCGAATTGTGGCGAATTTCGAATTATCGGGGTTCGAATTAACGGGGTTTTACTGTATTAAATACACATGTTTATAACATTACATGTATACATTAATGGAAGTATTCACCTAAATTTAAGAAAATACAAGTAAATTCATATATGTATTAGGTCCATACTAATGAAATTGCCGTTTTGTATTGAAAAATACTTTTTTTTTTTGAAATGTATACATTTAATCAATTTAATTTAAAGTATTGGCCATTTAAATGGAAGTTCATTGATGCCTTTGCTATAGAAATCCTGGGGATGGTAATCAATGAATTCTTCAAAAGCATTCTTCACCTACTCCATGGAGATAAGATTTTTCCCGTGTAAAAATTCAAATTCTGAAAAAAATGGAAATGAGTAGGTGCATTTTCTGGCGAGTAAGGATAGTGACAAAAGAGTTTCGAGTTGAAGCTCATGTAATTTTAAGACAGTCCATTGTGCAGTGTGTGAACAAGCATGTCATGAAGAAGTAGTGGACTAGAGCAATTGAAAATTGGTTGTTTGATAGCGATCTTGTCCATCATTTTCAATTCTCGACAATATACTTCTGAAGTAATTGTTGTGCCAGATCTCAAGAAGCTGTAATGAATATTGCTGGCACAGATCCACCCTACAGACAGTTTCTGTTGACTAATTTGCGTTTCTGACATTGTTTGGCTGCCTCCTCTGGGTCCAACCATTGCGACGAATGCTTCCGATTGTCATTCAGGATCCACTTTTCATCACAAGTAACAATCCAATTCAGAATTCCCTCGTTTATGTATCGACTCAACAAATTAAAGCAAGCCTCGACACAAGTAAGGTCTTGTCCTTCAGTAAGTTCATACGGTACCCACTTTGTGACTTCTTAATTTTCTCAATTCGACACAAATTAATCAATTTCGTTTTGTCACTTACGTTGATGCAGCATTAGTGGCATGACGGAACTTATTTGAAAATTCCATTTTCTCCATGGTTGCAGACAGTGATATATCAAAGAAAAAACAAAAGGTGGGAAAACAAATGAATATCTAATTGTGTAAAAGGAATGTCATAGCTTTATCGTGACATTAATTGGGAATTCCAAGCTGAATCCAAGAACTTCGAACTAGACAGTGTTAGAAAATGGCAATTTCATAGGTAAGGACCTAATGTATGTACCTACGTGTTGGTTCACGTCATATTTCTGAAAATGATTATCACATTTAACGTGGATATTTCATACAAAACGTTCCTCCACCTTTTAATTAATTGTAAAATACAACAATAGGATATGTACATATTTACATTGCTAACTAAATTATAGAAAGAAGAACGAATGGACACATAAATATTAAAATATGTATTTATCAATAGAGATATACTTCAATTGGTCCAGGAATAATATCGGCTGAATAAGAAACAAATGTAAACATTTTACTATGGTTGAAATTATCAATTAAGGTGAAAAATTTCAATTCATGTCTAATATGTACTAAAAAAATAAATGAAGAAGCAGCTTGCCTACCTCCGCTGTAAGCACCCAAATGTAGCGAAGGGTTTTTCAACAGGAATGATATTATTTTAAAATGTAGCAACAAGTTTTTCATTTTATTTATTCATTTATTTTAGTTTACTCTTGACATTCCACTATAGTTGCACGCTTGCACAACGTTTGATAACTATTCAAAAAAAATGATGAAAATATGCATTTGTCTGTGAATACTCAACGTGAACTTCACAAAACTTATAGTCGTATACTATTCGGCAAAATTTGAAAAAACCACAACCTCTAATTGATAACAAATATCGATAGTCTTGCTGCCAGCATAACAATATATTTGCATGAAAAAATTTAATATAAAATGAAGTCAATCATTTATGTGCCAGCTAAATTGTTACACGTGCCATCCGTGCCCTAGGTTCGCCACCACTAAACTAGACCATCATAACTGAAGAAACCATTTGTGTGCCAGCTAAATTTTTATACGTGCCATCCATGCCCTAGGTTCACCACCACTACACTAGACCATCGTAACTGAAGAAATCATTTGTGTGCCAGCTACATTGTTATACGTGCCCTAGGTTCACCACCACTACACTAGACCATCGTAACTGAAGAAATCATTTGTGTGCCAGCTAAATTGTTATACGTGCCATTTGTGCCCTAGGTTCACCACCACTACACTAGACCATCGTAACTGAAGAAATCATTTGTGTGCCAGCTAAATTGTTATACGTGCCATTTGTGCCCTAGGTTCACCACCACTACACTAGACCATCGTAACCGACGTGAGTTTGCTGATTGGGCTCTAGATCATTTTGAAATGATCATATTAAACTTGTAGCCGTAGTCTCGCGTATTTTTCTTCAAAAGTGAAATTCTGGCTGCATGAAAAGGGAAGAAAGCATGCCCAAAACCTGTTAAAAGCAAAGATATAACCAAAATTTGAAAAATACTAGTACCTATATGAATATTTACTTTCATCTCTTTAAATACTTTTATTTATTATATTTTATTTTATTTTATGTATTAACTTTCCAATTCACATAATTTTTTTTCCTTGTCTATAATACAGAATTAACATAATTGTTTATATGATCACCTGTTGATGACAACATCTGCAGTTATCAAAACTAGTCGTGTATTCCTAAACTCATTAGTGGTCTTAGGCCCGGTTGTTTCAAGTTTGATCAAAGTAAGCGGTCGATTAAAGCATAGATTTTTACGAAAACGGATTGTCTGATTGGTGGAGAACGTAAAAATCTATGCTTTAAAAGAACGCTTACTTTAATCCAACTTGAAACAACCGGCCCTTAGACAAGTGATATACATATTGATATATAATCAGAATTAATTAAAGATGATATTGATATATAATCAGAATTAACACCATTATTAAATTGTTAACAATCAATTATTACTATTACTTATTTATTATTGGCACTAAATACTATCGGTGCTATTCTGAAAATAGCAATATTGAGATGTCAGATCTTTATCCAAATCTTGACAAGTAGGTATAACATTGTATTGCCGCCAATTTCAATTTTTGAAGTTTGACATGTTTGAAATTTAATGAATTCAGTCAGAACGCGTGAACAAATCTTAAATTATTCACAATTAGGAATAATGAGCTTTCTCATTGATTGAATTCATTAATTTCAAACCTGTCAAACATAAAACGTCAAAAAAATGGCGTCACCGGCCCAGAAGTATTTTTCATTAAAGCCGTCTACTGTCGCCTCAGAAAGATTATTTTCAACCACTAGGAATGTACAAATGGATAAAAGAAATCGCCTAACGCCTGAGAAGTTACTTTTTGAACATAAATTTGCCAGTGGTAAATTTTAATTACTAAACCTCTTAGTAAAAAAAAAAAGAACAATGGTGTGTTATTTATTACCTTGTTGAATTATTCGTATTCGCCGAATAGTAGGTTTGATATTCGTATTCATGAAAATAGTAAATTAGTATTGCATTATACTTAGCACCCTCAAATTATAAAATATATTTTTGAGAAAAAGAACTTATAAAAATTTTATTTGATGTTTATGTTAAATAAAAATTACTTCACATAAATTTGCAATATACAGTAAAACCCTGTTAATTCTTACCCCGGTAATTTGAAATTTGCCATAATTCGAAAACTTCATAGTACCTACATTAACCCCGATAATTCGAAAACCCCGGTAATTCACAATTTGAAATAATTTTATGTACCTTGCGCCTTATATCAGTATGTATGTACCTTGTATCAAT
This sequence comes from Agrypnia vestita, assembly GCA_016648135.1. Lineage (NCBI taxonomy): Eukaryota > Metazoa > Arthropoda > Insecta > Trichoptera > Phryganeidae > Agrypnia > Agrypnia vestita. The sequence goes on along the minus strand of JADDOH010012482.1, from coordinate 13,277 downwards.
ACATTTGAGTTCACATAATTCAAATTTTTTTTTTAAATTAACGAAATTGAAAAATATTTCATTTTTGCCACTAAGGCCCGGTTGTTTCAAGTTCGATCAAAGTAAGCGGTCGATTAAAGCATAAATTTTTACGAAAACGAATCGTCTGATTGGTGGAGAACGTAAAAATCTATGCTTTAAAAGAATGCTTACTTTAATCCAACTTGAAACAACCGGCCCTAAGAACAACAAATATGTCAATATCGGATATGTTAATAATAGAAATATCGCGACCTGTGTGTTAGCATAATATCGTGTTTTCTGAATAGATTCTTGAAATATGCAAAAATACAGACGTTTTTCACAAAATTAATGATTTTTTTCATGAGTTTTACGATTTTTAGCAAATTTTTCAATTTCATTGGTTTTTTTTTTGGGTCCCTTGAAATTTCGAATTAACGAGGTTCTACTGTAATATTTATAGATATACAGTAGAGACTCAATTATCTGGACCTCAGTTATACGGATTCAAGATTATCTGAATTGTCAACCATAATCGAATAACTTTGTGGGTAGCTTAATCCGTGCGTGCACCGACATGTCGCAACTGTGTTTATGCCCCACGCGATCACCATGCACACGTTTCGTTATTGTTTTTGACAGTTGAGTACAATTACTCTGCTGCATTGTATCGTGTCACATCTTTGCTTAAAAATGCCAAAGCGTAAGAGAGCGGTGTTATCGTTTAAAGATAAAATAAATATTGATTCATTAAAAAAAGGAGAAAATGTTTGTAAGTTAGCTGATATGTATGGTGTAGTGTAGGTACTTCCACGATAAATGATATTAAGGAAATTTTTTTAATAAACATCCAGAATTATGTGTATGCGGGCGAGGTAAGTTATCTTTCTAGAATTAATAATACATATTTAGATATATATGTACAAAAATTGCTTTTCTTCATACATTCAGTTATTCGGATTCGAATGCCTTACGACAACAATTAGTCCGGTTAATAGTTAAATATATTCAAAGTGCAAAAACTATGGGCATGACGCTAGCTTCTCATATTGAGTGTTTTACATTCGATTGCATTCCAAACAATATATCTGTGATTTTATTAAGCCAGGGTGTTTTTGTGAAGTGTTTCACTACATTAATTGGGCCTCATGGCCTTTTATAGTGTTAAAAATTTAATCTAAAAATAACAATATCTTTAAGGATATAATTGTTACCCTAACATGGGTCGAGGATGTGGACCTTTTTACCTGTGTGTATTTCTATTTGAACATTTCAAACCATCGACCAACAGAATGACCGCTTATCCGAACTAAGCGTGCTTCTCGCCCCCCGCACTACAGTGCTCGTGCGCTTGTCGCGACTGGTTACCAACACTGGCTGGTTAAAACGATTTAAGTCAAGACATGTCAAACGTATCTGCTGTTTCATCAGCAGCTAATTCATTCAAAATCAAACTAAGGGATATACGGAAGGAAAAAAATTTTGCTTTCGAAAACGTTTACAATGCAGATGAAACCGGGCTTAATTGGAGAGCTTTGTCACGAAAAACACTTGCTTCATGTCGCGAATTAGCAGCACCTGGTCCTAAAATAAGCAAGGATCGTATCACTGCCTTAGCATGTGCTAATGCTACTGGCAGCCACTGATTGCCCATGCTTGTAATCGGTAAAAGCAAGAAACCACGTTGTTTCAAATACGTTATTATGTCTGCAATGCCGATTGACGTTCAACCAATAGCCATTTCTAGAAGGGCCATGAATGAATGAATGATAATAAACCCCTACTGTTGATAAATTACATTCTCAATTCTTCTTACTAGTAAGTATCTATTTGAATATATGTCAGAAAACAACTATGCAACATTTATCAAAGACACCTTTTGGTCCTTCAAGAGGTGGGACCTGGAATTATAATTTGTCGTCAAGTAGCATGTGTATCTTACATTATTATTTAAAGTATTATAAGAATATCTGATTTGATATTTCTTTGTGTCAATTATTTATATTTTAGTATATATACTTGTATTGTGGTAGGATACATAATTTTTTTGGAAATAAATTATACTTTGAACATTGAAAAACAAGTTTTAATAATACAAAAACTGACCTTGACTGCGTAACAGTCAACATCGACCACAAAGTGGTCACAACATTTTATAAACTTGGTAACATAATATGGCAATGTAATAATAATACAGATATATATGTTACAGTGAATCTGTTTTTCTAGTGAGTCCATCATTCACTGGCATTTTAGAGAAATTATATACAAGGTCATTCTTATAATATCCAAGCAGATATTCACCAATAGAAATGAATAAAATATTTTAACTAATAAACTTAATACAATTCCAGTGAATTTGTTTCCGAACTGTCATTTAAATAAAATTTGTTCACGATCGCACGCACTTCTTGAAGCATAGACAATACAAACCATCTTTATTTTGCACGCGAACGCACGCATGAAAAGTATAAAGCCGGCACTTCACTTTGCAATTATTGTTTTATGAATTTAAGAATGTTAATTTTATATACGTACGCACAACCAGCGTCGCCAACTCTATGTATTTTTACGTAGATCTACGTACTTTAAGCTCTTCCTGCAATCCTACGATCTTCAGTCCCAGAATCTACGTATTTTGTATGAATTAAAAAAATTACAAATTGTACAATTTTACAAAATAACAGCTCATAAGGCTGAATGAAAAATAATTTCCTTTTCGTTCGTGAAAAAAAGCTAATAAATGTTCCGTTTCTTTCATACTACCGCAGATTCGCTTCGCCAACACAACACTCGCGTCATTTATTCCATAGAGCTATGACTATGTAAAACGAAATGTCTCATCTCGAAGGGAAAAACTTACATAACCAAAGTGTAATCTAATCTGTAAACTTAACCTAAAAATAATAATGAGTGGTTTTGATTTCTATCTTCCGATATTGTTCAGCTTTCTGCTCAATCTAATTGAACTCAATTATGGAGATAAGCAGTGACAGTGCTGAAGAGCGGAATGTTACTCCCACAAAAAAAAGAAAGCTGCATTATGAACAAAAATATTCACACTTGTGGGAAACAGACAAAAAAATTTCGCTTCTCCTTTGAAGATGAGCAGAGACAAAGGATGAAGAACTTAAGATTTATAAACCCTGAGACATTGATGGACCCAAATACTAAACGTTCTGTACCATCTATAGTTCATTTGGGGCAAATGTTTCCAAGTAATATTTATATCCTTAACTTCAAATATTTTATTAATGAGTTGAGTCTGCTACACTTTACTTAGTTTTCATTTAACTATCTTTACTTTCAAGATTATGTCCAACAAACCTGATGGAGCTAGACCGGTAATGGCGAGCTCTTAGAAATACAAGTCTCCCATTTCAAGAGGAACAGATAATTAAACCAGATGATTTTTGGCTTCATGTGTCTAAAATAAAGAGCGATTCGTCGCAAATATTTCCATTACTGGCCCAATTCGCTCACATTGCCACGTAGCAGTGCAAACGTCGAGCGTCTGTTTCTTATGAAAACAGACATCAGAAATAGACTTTCTACTGAAACTCTAACAGGCTTACTTTACACGAAAAGTGGCTTAAAAAGAAACCGCGAGCCTTCGCAGGAACGCATTAAATATTTAAATAAATATATGTATAAATTTCATTAATTTACCTGAAACTAATAATGAAAAAAAATAATAACAAAACACTTGTTTTATTCAGTTTTACCTACCCTAACCTCTTCATTTCACTCAGAAAATAAGGACGTAGATCTACGAAATTTTTACAAGCAAAATTTACTAATTCTACGTAATTTTCTAATGTAGTCTACGCCTTTTTCAAAATCTGAGTTGGCAACATTACGCACAACCAAAATGATATCATTTGATAATAAGACAGATATAGGATACTTTTGGTTTAGATTCAGATTGAAATTGAACTAAGTACATAACTTCAATCAAGCGATGCGAGTTTCGTGAGCAGAATTTTTATAAATTCTTCAGACACTGATTATTCTATACGGGTTTTGTTGCGGACGTTGATTTTTCAGGACAGGATTTTTGCAGGCCAGATATATTTTTGATATTATATTTGAAAAAAATGTTCAAGGTATTTGGATTGTTGATATTTTAAATGCTTACTTATACCTAATGCCAAAAAGATTTCTTTATCCATGAAAATCCTGCCCGGAATAATCACCGAACAGTACTTAAGTAATGTTTATCTAAACGAAACCAAATTCCATAATATTACAAATATGCATCCTGGCTCATATGTTCTATAATTGTCAGATGCCTGATAAATATTGTGCTCAAATTTAATATCTTTTATTGTGAGATCTATTTTTCATTTTCAGCAATAAATATAATTTTATTTTTCGGAAAAAAAAAGTTTTTTTTGTTCCCGCAGTCGTCAGATATCTAAAAAACCCGAGTGCGCGATTTTTCAGCCGACACCTTATTTCTCGATTCGTATTCGTTTTGCGGTGTCGATGTCCTATTTTAACTTAGGAGTTAAAATAGGACCGCAAAATGAATAAAAATCGCCTAGTGAAGTGCCGCCTTTATACTTTCTACGCTTTAAGAATTACGTATACAAATTGATAGTTTCACCGATATATTGTTTATGCTTTGAGTAACGTGCGCATTCGTGAACAAAATATATTTTCACAGATAATGTGTAGTGAATCCGAGAATTCGTTGATTTACGTGTTTTCACTGCTCACACGCTGCCCGACCGGGAAAAGTACATTTCTACTAGTGAAAGTATAGTCTCACTAAAAATGCAAGTTCGCTGTAACATATATACAAAATATTGCAGGGCTAGGTGAGTCAAATGATGCAGGTGGTCAGCATCTCTACAGCGCAACTAGGAGGCCAAAATCATTCAATCCCCGAGCTTTGCTATTTTCCTGTACATTCCGGTAATCCAATAGTGCAATACAGATATAAGGTTTACTATATTTAGTTTTCTAAACATTTTTTTTCTTAAACTTTCTTTACATTTGTTAAAATAGATTTTGTTCATTCATCACCCGTATTACCTATCTCGTAACAGCTTTGCACATCGGACCAAAATAAAATCTTATCAGTTTGTTCCGAGGACATCTCAGTATTCCACCACCAACTTATCAATAAATTTTTAAACTAATGATGATGAATTTTGCAGGATTCTTGCAAAGAATAAAAATATTTGGTCAAAATACTCAATATAGGAAACAATCAAAATACTCAAATAGGATATAATCATTACAAACAAAATATTTGGTTATTAAGAAGTATAATTAAATTAACGCATTATGGTACAAAAATAAATGAATAAGTAGTCAATACTTACATTATGAACAAGGCTACTTTCCATTGACGATATCATTAATTCATTTTAAAATATTGATGTTGAGTGATCTCTGTAACTGATATAATCGATAAAGCAATTTTTTAATATTCACATTAAAACATAATACTTTCATATTGGTTATCTTATTGTAAATTAACATTACACAATTATAGTATCTTAAAATATACATAATAATAAAACATTACAATACCTCAAAATATTGCAACCACAATACAACACCTTAGACAAAATAAAAAAACATTTTATATTTTTAAAACATTTTTAAATCATATATTTATACATTAACATGCCAATTCTATTAGTATCCTACATATTTAGTGCAAAAAATAAAATTATGTAAATATATTAAGGTTAACAATATTTCTAAGGGCTAAATTGTTTTTATTTAAAATTATTTTTGGCGAAGTCTGGTGCGGAGAGTAGAACTTGCGGCGTGTGGAGTGGAGAAGAATCGTCGAGCGACGGGGAGGCAGGGTTCTTTTCTGAACTGTCTTGCCAGTCTCCCCCCGGACCCGAGTCACTGTCCAGTTGAATATCGCCGAAATCAAACAGATTTGGGGGAGGTACATACGAGATCAGTTGACTGGCAGAATCTGGAAACATACAAATGTCAATAACAGCTTTTAATTTACTATTTTAACATTTCATCATCGAGTATTAATGGCATTCTTCTTCTGTATATTTATACAAATATATTTTTTATGTATTATTTTACATATGTATCTAAATATAATAAATTCGTTATCTATCTGTCTGTCGGTCCGTAAAGTCCGTAACTTGTGGAATTAAAATTTGAGAAGAAATTAGAGTATGACACGCTATCAGCACGCGGCTAAAGCAAAACACAAGGGTCGAAACTACACAGTCTTGATATTTTCATATAATTATTTTTATTTTATTACATTTTGTTTTAGGTTTAAGCAAATGAAGTTAATTAAAAAAACAAATGGTTTTCTATTCATAAATTTTCAGCTTCAAAATCCTGCAATTATCATGTCCAGCGATTTATAAACAATTGTTAAACTCTGCGCAAACAATGATTATATATGATATTTCATAAGATTGGAGTACTACAAAAGTCATAAGTGCCATAACTCACTGGCGTGACATGTCACGGCGCCACTCATTAAGTGTGACAAGTTACATGTGTCAAGACGCGGCAAGAAATATAGCTAGTATCAAAATGGACGTTGAAGAGATAGCAGCTGTTATTTTATTACATTCCCATCTCATATCACCCCATATTTCTAGAAGGTCGTACAAAAGGTTCTTTCATTATGCTTTACAATGATTAACGCAGAGAAGAGAAGTTTTACAATTATTGCAGAATTTTTTCCTTAGATCATTTGATTGAATACTTTAGCTTATTGCTGACCAAATAAACATGATACTATGGACAGGATACTAATACATCTTTGTTCAAAGGCATCATGCAAATAGTCACACACAACTGACTTTATCAGAATGCCGCATGCGACTGGTCGCGGCAGTGGGTTTTACCGCATAAGAATACATGAATTTTCTTGCTGCGTATTTCTTGCAGAGTCTACAAAACGAGTCACACATGGCACGGATGCCACATTGCAGCAGTGGGTTATGGCTCTAAAGGAAGCAGGTGTAAATTTCTTCCTCATTCAATTTTGTGATCTCCAATCTTCTGGTTAAGATTATAGAAAATGTGCAAGATAGAATAGTGCAAGATAAACCGAGCAGATTCGATGTTACATAATAATATTTTATCCAGAAATTAAAAAACTACTATTGAGGATTGAATGGTACCTGCAGCGCCCCAATGTTTACTTTTTAAAAAGAGGAACATTAAGGGGGTGGGGGTACTGTCACTACACACAACACTAATTCATTATATCACATTTTTTTATGAAAATGTATATTTTTATTATTTATTTATATTAGAAGTCAGACACTAGGTTAGATTTTTCAAATCTCTTAGGCCCGGTTGTTTCAAATTGGATTACAATAAAAGTTCGTTTAAAGCATAGATTTTTTCGGAAACGGCTCATTTGACTGGTGGAGAATGCAAAAATTTATGCTTTAAATGAACTTTTACTTTGATCCAACTTGAAACAACCGACCTTAAGGTCGGTTGTACCAATTTGGATTATGTAGTCTAGGAGCGAAGGGTTTTTAACCCTATGTCATCGAGTACCAAGAAGCAACTTGTATGTAGTAGTGTAGTATAGGATAGGCATCCAAAATAATACAAGTTTGCCTGGGGTCATCCTGGAGCGATTTATATAATCGATAAATAATGACGCTTATTTTTGGGTAAAAATTACATAGAAACAAAAAAGTACCAAGTTGAGACCTGACACTCGATGCAGAGCATCTAGAATGGCATGTAATTATAAGGTTGCTACCTTCTACCACAGTATACTAAGAACAGTAATACGTCTTCATACAAACTGGCCGCTACCCATTAGAATGTGTGCGTGCGTGCTCGGCGCCGTGTACGCACGCACTGTGATGCACACATTGACATAGAATATGGGGGCACAAGGCGGAGGCAGTAAGGGCCGTGCCTTCGGTGCCATTTGCGCTCGCAGCCGCCGCTTTAGAAAAAAAATGCCTTTTTTTACTAAAAAGGTGTGTTGATTATCACAAAGACTGTGAGTTTTTAAAAGTCTACGTTGATGTTAATCAGCGTTCTTGCAATGTAAGAGCAGAAACTAGGTACACTAATTACAGAAATTTTCGAGTTTCGTATCTACCTCATGCGTCGGAATCTCAGACGCTACGAGTTAAAAGAAAGGGAGTAAAAATAAAGTGACAACCCTAGCGTCAATGCAAGAGTAGGCTAATAACTCGCCGACAGGCCGGAGATAAACTACTGTTCTGGGTATACTGTGCTTCTACCCTGGTACTTAGTAGAGTCGACCAGACTTTAGAGTGGTGAAAAGTAAGCAAAATATCATCATTGAGTACCAAGATAAATTAAAAAATATCGTCATTGAGTACCAAGATAGACTAAAATATATGGTTGCCCAGCATTTCCTCGTCGATGGAGTCGGCCAAGTTTTATATTGGATGTAGTACGCCTAGTTACGAGTTCAAGAAATCATTAATTAAATTAATTATGAAAATTAGCATGCAATAAAACACCTTCGGTGACACGGTGACGCAAATTTTAATATAAGAAGGAACTTACTATTTATTTCATCATTATTATTATTATCATTTATACTCTATTTATTTTGTAATAATTTATTACTAATATCATTATTACCCAAAACACTCACAAATTGCTACGAATTAGTGTGGTGTGATTTCTTTAACTTAGTAACTGGGCGTACTACATCCAATATAAAACATGTCCGACTAAGAAACTAAATGAAATGAGTTATAAGAATTGTCAAATAGCATTCATTTCATCTTGGTACTCAATGATGTAATTTTGCCTACTTTTCACCACTCTAAAATCAGACTGGTTCATTAAGTACCAGGGTGGCAACCCTATAATTACTTGTTCTAGAAGTACCATATTGAACGTGCCAGGTCTCAACTAGGTACTCTATGATGTAGGTTTTGCACACAAATAAGTGTTATTATATATTGATTACATAGATAATCGCTTCAGTACGATCCCAGGCAAATTTGTATTTATTTTATGCCTATTCTATGCTACATCACATACGAGTTCCGTCTTGGTACTCGATAACGTGGTATTCACAGCGGTCCATACCTAGATTCTTTCTATATTCTTTCGTAAAAACCATATATTTTTAACAAAACTACAAAACAAAAGGAGTAAAATGCAAAAATCAATGGTTTAAACAAACAATTACTTTAAACCAAGTTGATGCATCCGGCCCTTGGTACAAACCTCTAAACAAATAATCGAAAATCTAACCTAGTGCATAATTTCTGATATAAATGAATAACAAAAACTGCCACTTTGTAAAAAAAAAAACACTAAAGGTGAATTAGTATTGAATGTTTCTCATTAATTTGAATACCACACACATTATTTTTCCATAATATTATTGTGATAACGCTCAAAAAACAAGTTTTTTATTACAAAAATGAGTTTTTTTTTAATGTGAGAAAATATTAAATATAATAAATCTTATTATATCTATAATTTTTAACAAATCTTTCTTTCTAGCAACATTTACATAAACAAATAATGCACATTAATATTTAGAGGACATTGAAAATGAATAACTACTAATAGTTGGAATTTTCAAGCCAACAGAAATTTTCAGACTATGCCAAGTGTTCTGTGCCGACAAAATAGAATTAACTTATCTATCCACTCCATTTTATAGCGAGGCTGTTGGAAGAATTTTACTTATTGATGAAGAAACATTATTTATTTTACTAGTACTATCTCAATGCGAGGGTCTATTTTTAAGAAATCTGCACAACAGACGAATTGGGCGGAGATGTAACATTCATTATCACCCGGATCCCAGACCATGCAGGACCTTTTTTACGAGACTATATTTAAGATAAGGTTTATATACAAAACTGGCAAGAATTGAAGGCCATTAGTAGAATTGGTAGAATGCAAACTGAAATAAAACAGCAATTCAATTGATTTGCGTACTTGTCTAGAATAGCCATAAATACGAGCATGCGATAAATTTTTTTAAATCTACATTTATCTTCTTTAATTTGAATTATAAAACATACATTTAGCTTAATCAACCTCGAATTGATAATGGAGCATTGTAGACCAAATTTTTGTTTGGAATTTTATGTTATAACTATATTCAAAGTTATACATGTTTCATGTATAGAAATATATTGGATAACTATCTTACTGTGCAAATAATCAATTTAGCTGAAAAATTATCTTTTGAATCACATGCTTTTTAGGTCTATCTGTAAGATCGTCAGACCAGAACAACCTAGAGACTGGAGGATCTATCTTCTTCCTGAGAGGGTGATAGGTTAATTCCAATTTTAATAGCACATGCACCTATGTGGCATAGTTTGAGAGTTAGTATGAATACTGATGTGACATGTTTCCATGTATGGTCTTTTAAAATAATAATAAAAAATAAAAATAAATTATACCACTTTGTGAAGCCAAGTCTGTGTACCGAGCACTAAAAAACTAATTCAATATTTCAAATTATTTGAATCATTAACATAAAACAAGTAATTTCCTTCCAATGTTCATTTTTCTCTTTGAGATGCTATTCCAACAACTGTGGGGCAGTTTCCACAAGTTTTTTATAACTTTAAGAAAAATAAGTAACAATAAACAGAAAACATAATTGTAACTGAAGATTTTGTGCTCATAATCTGTATTACCCCTCCCTCCAATCTGGCACATAAAATGTTGTCCTCCAGTGGCCTGCAAACATTTATAAGGTATAATATGGTCCAAATTACAGAAAGAAACTCAGTCAGATAAATCTATTTCTGCTGTAAAACTGCATAAAAAATTCTGCAATTAAACATTCTTAAAAGTTAGCACGACTTAAGGGCGAAAAGTCAGCCAAGCAAAGAAACATTGCGTAATTTGGACCAGTATTTGAGATTTAAAAAAAAAAATAATTACGATTTTCTGTGATAACGTCAAGCTTGGTGACCTTGGCATGATTAAAAAGAGGAAGGATGTTCCTGCTAATTTTCTTCCATCAGACAAATAGTTAATATTGTTAAATTCTATTGTTAATTAATGTAATTATGTAGAATTGAGAGTTTTTATTATTAAATATTTTTAAGAGGAATAATTTTAATAATATGTTGTTGCCGGAATTGCCCAGGCTGACCCCGCAGTAGAAGAGTAACAGTGGAGTCGAGGAGATGCTGGTGTCCCTCATTTGAAAGCTAAGAAACCATGTTCCTTTGAATCAATGCTATTTAACAGCCATTCAAAATCTATAAGAGGTAAATCTTTGCTTGTATCTAGAAAAAATGAATTAGAATTTACAATTTGATACAAATTCCAATAAAAATCAGCAATTTCAAAAGTCATTCACATCACAAAAGTCAAGAACATGAAAATAGATCATTTCAATCTAGCTCAATTGTTTATTTCAATTAAACCTGTCACAGCAATTTCTGCGCATCAAAACCTGAAAAATCATTTGGTTCTTTATTTTCAAATCATTAAATTATGGAAAAATAAACAAATTATCAAATAATTTTAGAATTATTTTTAAAGATGTTCTTTAACTGGACTAATCCCCATTCACTAAGAGATAGAGTAATAAAAGTTCTGAAAGATAATTTTTATAATCCTGGAACAGACATGTAATTAGTCAGGCACTGATAATATTGACATAGAAGGTAACTACATACAATACCTTCACAGCAAAAAATATACAAGAAAATCAAAGAATTCATTTAGGCTTATCCTGGAAAGAAACATTATACTGCATCTAGTATTCTACATAAAATTGAGTGCAAGATACGTGCCAATAATCCTCTCACCAAATGGAAACTATCACATAACAGTTTATGTTTGTAAGCACATTTTTCAGCCTCTATTAATTAAGTACATTCAAAACAATGTATACATGAAACCATGAAGGCTAAAATATTTTTTCATCTTAAGACGGCACTTTCAATACAAATTCATATTTTCACATTTTTTACAAAAATGTGGGTTTTTATTATTAATTTATGTTAGAAAATGTATATGCTAGACTATAATTTTTTTAATAGCAAAGCAGTAGTAGGTACTATTAACTTATTAGTTAAATGAAATTCTGATTTTTAATGCCTTTCCTTTCCACACCAATTCCGGGAAGATAAAAACGATGCCCAATACATTATTTAATCAAAATTCAAAATAAATAAATTATTCCGATAATTTAAGGCAATGTGAGCAAAATTCACAATTTTTCTGATCTTATTTTGCATTTTGTATATTTAGTCAAAATTCAAATGAAATTAATTATTCTGATAATTTAAGGCTATCGATAATTTAAGGCGATTGTCTGGCAATGTGAGCAAAATTCACAATTTTTCTCATCTTATTTTGCATTTTGTATATTTAGACAAAATTCAAATGAAATCAATTATTCCGATAATTTAAGGCTATCGATAATTTAAGGCGATTGTCTGGCAATGTGAGCAAAATTCACAATTTTTCTCATCTTATTTTGCATTTTGTATATTTAGACAAAATTCAAATGAAATCAATTATTCCGATAATTTAAGGCGATTGTCTGGCAATGTGAGCAAAATTCACCATTTTTCTCATCTTATTTTGCATTTTGTATGGAAAGATGTCATATTAAAATTTATTCATTGGGTCTTATATATTTTAAATACAGATTATCTTCCTAAGAGGACACAAATTAGATTATCTTCATAAAATTACATCATCAATCGTTCCGTCGCAGCCGCGCCGGCGCGGTGGAAAGCTCGTTTCGGCGTCTGTTCGGTTTTACGTCAACATAAAATCGGTGACGTCGCATCTGTGTTTTTGTTTGCGACGCGCCACATTTGACAGATAGTCCGCACATGTGTTTGTTCTCCGCGCGGTCCGCCGCGGAATATGGCAGGTATGTGACGGCTAAATTCAGTTGCGGATTTGACGCGACGTCAAAGACGCGACGGAAGAAACGCGTAGTGTGGCGCCGACCTTAATGAGTTACAAAAAACGGATCTAATTTAATTTATTAATAAAAAATACCACGAATTTTCTTCGCACCCGGGAAAATATTAAGGTAGTCTGAAATCAAACGTAATTAAAATAAAGAAAATCATAATTAATCACAAATAAAAGGACGTTGCTCAAGGCGGTATGTTGAATGTACACCTAAATAAAAAGGGATAAATTTTCAAAATGAAGTCAAATAGAATACTATTTACAAATGGTTATTTTTTACAAATGTGCAATCTTTACCAAGCCAGGGAAAGTAGATACAGGTAGCTTTTTGTATTTTTTTTTTCGTATTCGTGAGGTTTTTGATTTGTCAATTTACACCGATTTATATT